>JAPDRQ010000299.1:0-28665 GCA_030247915.1 Neophaeococcomyces mojaviensis | reverse complement strand
CTTCCCAGCATACCCCATAGCAGGAGTACTAGTCCCACTGTTATTTGCACTTGTCCTCTCACTTTCACTCTTCCCTATGTTCTCCAATGCGCTCTGGAATCCCTTTAACCACCACTGGTTTCCACTCTGCGGCTCATGCGCTTTGTTCCCAATTCCTCGCTTACTGTCGTGCCTGCGTGAAATGAGCAGTGGTTTAACCAAGCCGTTCCCAGCGGTAGCTTCTTGTTTTTGTGAAGGGTCGTACGCAAGGCCGCGGTGGCCCTTTTGTTTGTATGTGGGCGCTCCGTAGTCTGTAAGGCGGGAGTCGAGGGCGTGGCCGGTGCCCAGCCAGCCTTGGGAGGTCAAGAGGGCGTGTGCGTTCATGGCTGAGGTATTGAAGCGTTCGTCGCAGCACAAAACGGCAAGGTAGTGTATAGAGAGCAGAGAAAAAGGTAGCGGTTAAGGAATCATGGTGCTGAACATGCTTTTGTGTTACAGACACACGACCTGAATCATCCTGTTGTTATGCATCAGTGTTTGAGGAGCCATGAAACTTTTTTGTTGCCGAAGATCGTCAGTTTCGGCGCTAAGAACGCGTGGCAAAGCCCGACGGACAGTGCCGGTTGCTGAGCAGTAGCGTCTCTACGCTCCACCTATTCATTACCTAAGCTCAAAGCTTGACCATTTCATGCTTAAGAGTAGAACTGCATGAATACTTCTCGTTATATGGAAGCAATCGTGATGATTGAGACTTGAGCTTTCTGAGAAAAGGAAAGGTGCATATATATGGTATCAAAAGCCGCTCGCTTCTCTTTTTGGGTGGATCTCTCGCCGTGGTAGAAGCCAAAATCCTTCCACCGGAAACTGTTATGATCAGCCCGGAAAGTGGTTGAAGGATGGCCTTAGAGAGGCCCTACCAAAGTATCGATGATGTCCTCAAACTCGGTATGTTGATATTTGGAATCTGAATTGTCTAGTCCATTGCCCAATCGTTCCAACATTGGCAATATGCAGAAGGGCTGAGCTATCATCTGTACATGTATACAATGATTGAGGATAACTGACAATGTGATTGTTGTACGTGTCTACCATGATCAAAAAGAGCGCAGACGGTATGGTCTCCGAGAAGACACTATAGGCTATCGTGAATGTGATGCTCAAATGCGTCTATGAACTCTCAGATGCTGAATGATTGTAGGACCCTGCAAAAGAGCTTCTACACTTCGCAATAATGTTATTCCGAATATCTGCCTTTTTCCACCTCTGAGTTATCTTTTGATAGAAGGCACCTTCGCTTATATCCAATTTCGACATTCAAATATCATTAATGTAAATTTGATCAAATTGTTAATAATCCAGCGCTGCCATATCACTATACTAGATTACAAGATGCGGTGACGAAGTTAACAACAAAGAACTTAAGGAAAGTTAGCGCCAGCAATGTCCACATCCTCAACCCGCCTCTCAACACCTATAGGCGGTGGTACTCCGAGGCCATCAACTCCCACTACGACAACCAACACCTCTCATCCAGCGTTCAAGCTGCTCTCAAAGGCTCAGTCAGATCCAGAAACCGCTACGAAAATCTTCGCCGAGAAAATAATCCACAAGCCCCTCCTCCTTTCCACCTCAACAGACCACGCCCAGGCCAACGCCCGTACTGCTCGCCGCCATCTCCAGCTCCACAAAAAGACCTACGCTCTCAAGCATGCACGTCCAAAACCCCTCTCCGCAAAGGAAAAACGTTCACTCAACCTTTACGAGCTGAAACCTTTGGAATGTCGGTACGAGATCTACAGGGGCTTAAACGCATTGTGGAGACGGTACATCCTTGAGGTGCTGGGGTATGTTGATCGTGAGGGCAGGGTGGTAGAGACGAAGACCGGGCAGCCAGTGAGTGTTAACGGTGGTGGGGCGCTGATTGCCAGTGCGGATTTCCATGGGATGGAGGTTGAGGTCGTGGGCTGTGTAGATCAGGGACGGGTAGGATGTAGAGGCATTGTAGTGAGGGAGACGAGGAGTACGGTTGTGATTGTCTGTGATGAGAGAGAGCGCTCGAGGAGGAAGTTGCAGCGGGACGGGAAAGCAGGGGATGTGGTGCAGGATAAGGTGAGAATGATTCTGAAGAAGGGAACGGTGTTCCGGATTGTTATTGATTTGCCAAGTAAGGAAGAAAATGGAGCTGGAAGGCTTCAAGCCGAAGCAACGGGATCAGGGCCTACAGCAGGAGACTCGACATCGTCACAGACCGCGCTAAGAACAAAGAGGCAATTAGTGTTTGAGCTGCATGGAGACCAACTAGGAATACGGCCGATCGAAAGGGCTGTTAAGAAATTCAAGTGGAAGCCAATGGATTACCTCTAAACCTCATCGTTTGGTCATTTGGCGGTATTTCGGACACCCAGAAACCACTGCTGGCCATCACTCATTTGCAATTCATCGGCAGCGGCAACCGGTTCAAGCTTCGCTCACGAACGACGGCACGGAGCAGGTTAAAGGAGACAGGGGATGGAGACAGTCGAACCGAAATTTTCGAAGGGCACGACAGGCAACGAAAGAGTGTCTCGGTCAGTGCAGTACTCGAAGCTTCTCCTGTCTCGGCCGGGCATGCGATACGTTACAAACGTGGAGCTTGGCTTAATCGGACCACACGGTTTTCAGGAAACATGCCACTTGTCGCGCTCAGCATGAGGGAAAATGGTGGGTTAATGAGCATTGCAGTTCGCGTGAACACTCGACTTGGGTAAGCGTACCTTTTCGTTCATGTCACAATTCCCTTTCCTGCGAGACAGTGAAAGCATTCCTGCTGGCAGCATCCACATTACATTCACACATTTAGACTATACTCAAGAATAGTGAGTGGAAAAAGGTTTGCAAGTAAATGATAATGTATTCCTCCTAGAACCCCCATCTGATGTAACGCGCTTGCTCAAATACTGGTTACAGGTAGCCGCGAGGCCGCTGTGATCTTTCAAATCAAACATCAGTTTTCTCCCAATCTGATATCCATCCATTACACATCATCTGACAGAAGCAAGGAGATATCAAGGAGCGTGTTTGATCACCAAGTAAACCAGTTCATTTCCTCATTCCTTCACTCAACAACCTCCCACTCTTGCTTCTCCTTCAAAGCTCCATGTTTTGAATCCCGAGCTGCGTGTATATGCGGGTGAAGATAAAGATATCTTTGCTTATATTGTAAGCAAGAAGAATAGGAATGTAAAATGCGCTCGAACGCTGTACAATGATTATCGACTGAGGGTACAGTGAGTGATGTGAATTGAAAAGTCGAACCAACAACCTCAATCCTCCTCTTTAGATTCCACACCTCCACATTCTTTGCTCTAGCGTCGTTCAGAGATTGACGTTAAAGGAGGCGGCATATTCATGGTAACAGTCTCGTACGGACTCATAATGCCGTCTTCCATGTTCGGACTTCGAGTCATGTTGTCCCTCGGTCTACTAGTACTCCTCATTCGATCTGTGATACCACGAATCTTACCCATGAACTGCCCTTCATTGGTGCTTCGCATGCGCTTATGATGTTTGTCAGGCGTCGCACTCTGTGGCTCTGCGCTATTCGTTGGGTAAGCGGACTTGGGCAACGGAATGGCTGCGGCATTGGAGATATCTGTCTGAATACGTAAAGGTAGGAGTTGTTTCGGGGGAGCCGGTGGTGGTGGAGGAGGAGGCGGGACGGCCAGGTGCTGCAACTCAGGGATGACCACTGGACCTGTTGAGTTTCTGAACACGGATTCAATAGATAGGTCAGGCGAGCCAACAACATATGTCGAGGCCTCCTCTTCTGGCGGCATTTGTGAGCGCTCCACTGATTTACCGCGGAATCGATCAGAAGACTCGGCCCTTGTCCTGCTTCTGCTCTTGCCTCGGCTTTGGCCGACACGATGATCGAACGCTGGATGACGCGGCATGGTTTGGGGAATATCGATCTGGAGCCATGCGCCGTCTTGGTCACGATTAGTGTTGGCACTGTATGTTCTTGCCGGCAATTGGTAGGCGGCACTGCTTAGAGTCTCGGGCGGGTTTGCCGAATCCTGTGAGTCGCTTGGATGGTCCATGGCTTGTGGGGTACCAGGTCGCTCTCTCAGAGTTGCATTCTCCTCGATGTTTTCTTGTCGTAACGGGTTCCGCGGACCGGTGCGGATAGCTGTGTCTGTCAGATTGCGGGTCAATGCTGGTGGAGCTGCAATGCCATCAGAAACTGACTTCAGGAGCGTCATGTGACCAGGCAACGGAATGTTTGGGGCTGATGGCCGACGTGCAAGAGACTGTCGGCGAGCTTCCAGCTCAGCTTGCGCGAGCTCCTTGGACCTGCCTGTCTGCCGTGGGTTACTCAATGTGTTGCTCCGGATGGAATCTGCCAAAGCATCTAATTGCTCGAGCGAGTCGTAATGCAAGTTGTCACTTCTGCGAGGTTCCTCCGAAGCATCCCTCTTCTTGCGGCGAGTCTTTCCACTGACACTACTCTTTCTCGATATGGCTGTCGACGCTTCCTCCCTTTGACGGCTCGGCGATCTTTCACGGTTTCTGCGTCGGTCGGGTGAAGTGTCTCGTCTCGCGCTTGTACCTCTCTCTGGTCGTCTGCTTGTACTTCTCTGCAATCTGGAACGATTCTGGTTCACAAAACGGAATGCTGGCTCCCCACTTGATGGGCCAGCACGGTCTTCCTCGGATGGAACCATTGGTAAAGGTGAAGACGGGGAACGAGCCGCGGTTCCTTCCTTACGCGATTTACTTCTGCCACGCCTTCCAGGTTCCTCAAGTGGTGGACTGGTAATTCTGCCGATACCCTTGGTCGAGGTCCTACGTCTCATGCCGCCCTGTGTCGACCGAGATCTGTGTCTTTGGCGACCTGCTTCGACCGTCGACCCAGATTCCCTGCGCTGATGTCTGCTCGAGAAATGATTTACCTCATTCGCTGACGCACTGGCAGAATTGTATACCGAATCGAAGCTCTCTACGCTGGCAGTGAACGCTCGAAGATCCTCCGGAGACATTGGTACTGGTGACGATGGTGATCTCTTAGAAGCAGGGATCTCCTGAGTGTCACTTACATCTTGCGAGTATTTGTGGTTGCGGTGCTTGCTTTGTTTACGCTCCGACTTTCCCTCCTTTGGAGGACGACTCGAATTGCGGGATCGTGTTCTGCCATGAAGCTGTGCTTGTTCAAGGCTACTGATATACTGGTCGATGCTTCTGCCACTGACACTTGGGCTCTTGACGCGGTAGCTACCTCCTGTTGGAGGAGGGCTTGCGGTAAAGTTTGTGGTATGTGACTCAGTTGTTCCTGGCCTGACCAATGGATCGAGCATTTCATAGTGGTTTTCGATTTCTCTGACCTGTAGAACCTGTAGGGATAGGCCGTCCGGCTTCTTCCCTCTTGATCCGTTTCTACCATGCGTGGGCTCCTCCTTCACCTGGCTCAGAGAGTTATGCCAAGTGGAAACTGTTGCAGGCCTCAACGCGGTTTGTGGTGTTTGATTTGGGTCATACTGTTGGACTGGTGTAGCGTTTGGATCGTATTTAGCCGGACCCAAGACGGTCAATGCCGGCTCAGACCTCTCTTTACGCAAGTCTTGGTCGTTCATCCTGGCGGCTGCGATCTTTTCCTTCTCCTTGTCGGAACCCGAATCAGCAGGGGTAGGAGGAGCCTTTGCGAGAGGTCGTACAGGAAAGACCGGTGTCTCTGAATCGACTGGTGTCTCACCTATGCTAGCAAGTCTTGGCCTGGCCGATCTTGGTCCTACCGACAATGCCGCGTTAAGGCTTCGAATATTATTCATTCTGTACGAGCCCGAGCCAGCAGGAGATAGGGCTGATCTATCGATTGCAGACTCAGCGATTGGCGTGATATTAGTTGTATTAGTAGGCGTCATGTCTTCGGTCTTGAGACCTGGAAACTTGAATTCGTTTCGCTTCGGTCCAAAGGATGTGATTAGTTTCAGTCCACCGTTTAGGGGAGTGATTCGAGTGCCCTTCGCTGCAGCAGTTCGGAAGGGTGTGGGTGGTGCGGGCATAGCCACTGGTGTTTGGGCATCACTATACCCTAATCCTTTGATGCGGGCGAGATGATTGATTGGCGGCATGGACGGAAGTGGCTGGTGCTGAAGCTGCTGCGGTGTCATGAATGACTGCTGCAACACTGGTCCAACAGGGCTGATAACCTTGTTCACCAATTGTGCGGTTGGAGAGACCCATGGATCTGCTGGCTCCACTGCTGTACAAGAGAAACATCTGATCGCCAGGTGTTGTTGAGAATTCTCGACCACGTGTTCGCCCCATTTTCTGACCAGGTGGGATTGCCGTTGCCAGTCCGACGGCATAAGCAAGCACGTCAATAGAATAGCCTCAAGGAAACAATTTCTCGAAACATACACTTCGATGGCATCGTTCTTGTCTCCAAGGGCCAGGAGTGCAACGACTGCCGTGTGAACTTCGCCCCTGCTGAGCATCTTCTCCACAAATATCTGGCCGAGCTTTTTGCTTTCTGGTCTGCTGTCCAGTATGCCCAAAGCGAGTCGAGCCCAGTCGATGGATGCATCTGCTGGTGTCGAACCCATGATTTCCGCAATCACGTTCACGTCTGGACTGAGCCATCGCGTCAAGAAAAGGGCATTCAGCGTATCGGCAGGCTGTCTCTCGAGTTCGTCGGCGATCAAGGCACGGATGTCATCATCCCAACCAAAGACCACGTTCAACATGTGCAGTCTAAGGTCGTCGGGTGTCATGCTGTTTTCATCCAGGATCCTTGACTGCTGATAGGGAACATCGCTCAGACGTGCACGTGTGAATGGGAACAGGTCAATGCCCATAGGTTCCTCGGGGCTCGCTGGGCTCATTATCACCTCTTGTCGAAGTCTCGAGCCCTTTCTCGTGCTGATACCAGTCCTGGCCGACATGCCGGCCGGTGAAGAGGGTGGTTGCTGCGCGATTTGCGGATACGTGTAGCCATATGCTCCCACTGAGAAGGTCGTGGCTGATTTCTCGGTCTTGGAAGGTGACATTAGATCATTCATGTTCGGTTGCTGTTGCCGCTTATCAGACAGCCTGGAGCTGGTGGACTGACTGTGGCCAGAAGGTGAGTTTTCGGATCGAGTTCGCTGACTCTCGCCTTCATACCTAGTCGCTCGCAGAGGCGAGTTCTGCTCGTATTCCTCCGACCTGGAGTGGAACTGCCTGGTATGGTCCTCTGGCGGAGTTGGTGGTATGGTGATTGGCGTGTGACGAATGTTGGCAATCATCTGACCTGTTTCCACGTCGTATTGTTGCACAGTGAAGTCAGGGCCGAGAGTGAAAAGAGCTGCTGATGGACCGTGGGCGGCAATACCTTTTACGTACTCAATGGTCGGAACCGGTACATAGTTGACGTCCTTGGTTCGCACGTCCCACGCCCATGTCTGACCTTCAGAGAACTGCAATATGCGGCCATTTTTGGACCAAGACACCCAATTTCGTCCTTGCACGAAAGTTTCATTTCTTTTCAGGACGCGAATGACTCGGGGTTGGCCCGAGGTTGGAGGCTTCGGCACACTCCATACCCTGAGGTCACCGTCAGAGTTTTGAATTGCCAGCATGTCTGATTTCTGCTTCGAGGACGAGGCGTGCCAGTTCAGCATGGCGATGGGTGCTGGCGAACGGGATGTGTTCAGTGTGTGCAAGATGGTGAACTGTGGCTGCAAGGCGGCCAGCAGGATCGAACCATTTCGGTAGCCGATAGCATAGGTCTTACAGTCGGAGGATGGTGCTAGAGCTGTGATGGGATCGAAAATCGTTCGAGCGGAGATGTGTTCGCTGGAGGAGGGCTCGAAGAGAATAACATCACCTTTCTCGTTTCCTGTGTCCAGTTAGCTTCAGCACGCGGTTCCCGTCCCAATTTCATACCAAAGGCAATGTTTCCATTCCGCATCCATGCTGCCACCAGGAGCGGCTCGTAGGAGGCGAAGCGGGAGATCTGCTCGCCGGTGAACAGGTCCCATATTATGGCGGACTTTCCAACGTCATATGTTACGACCAAACGGCCTGCTCCTCTCTCACTGACGTTATCCACCGAGATCAAGCGCAGATCATCGGTGTGGCTCTGAAAGCGTCGCTCGAGTGCGAGAGTGTCGTGTTGAAGGACGATGACGGTCGAACCCTGAGCAAAGAGGAAATGGGAGGCAGTTGCCGCGCAGGCTTCGAAAGGAGCGTCCATGGCCAGTTCTTTGCCCTTCGGTAGGACTATTTGAGGAGCTTCTAGTCTGTTCGACATCGACTTTTGCCTCGACAGAGAGCCTGATGCCATTGAACCCTCGATATCGCGCCACTACAGGGCGACTAGCTAGCTGTCAGCTCAGATCTTTCACTTCTCCCCGTAGGGGGGCCACGGTTATAAGACAATCTCTTCAGTCCCTTGTGCGTGACAGGAGCAGTTCTCGTCTGAGGGGGTCTTACCGAGTTACAGATTCGTTCGCATGCAATGATGATATGGCCGAATGAGGCCGAGGGGGGAACAAGGGTCTCCTAAATCCAGGAACTCGGTGCACGAATATCGGGTTCCCTGATGTGTTGTTCTCGCGGCTACGTGCAGAATGCAATGAAATACCTCGAGCGCTTAACAGCCCCTCCTCTTCTCCGATGTACCTTCGAGAAACCTCGAGTGTCACACAAACTCTGCAGAGAACCAGGTTCCAAGACACGAGGTTTTGTAGGAAACAGGGGAGTTCCTGCTGCTGAAGTGGGCCTAGGTGAGTGAGTACCAGTAACGATATCAGGATATCTCGCAATTGCGGTGGGTATGATGTCGGTAGTGGATGACGGCGCGTAGGAGGCTATGTCAGATGGACACAGCTGATCAGAAGCAACGGAACAAATGCGATCGAATACCAGAAGGGGCAGACACTGTGTTGTTGGAGGGAGTGGAAAACATTCATCTCACAAAGTACCAACAACGATGTGCATTGCGAGCAGCAGAGCTTTACTGGCCATTGGCGCTTGATTGCGTCCCCGCAATGGCCAGAATAGCCACAAGGGTCTGACTGGGAATGGCTGGCAGCTGTCGAGCGCTTCTCACGAGAATCATGCATGCTGGCGTGGGTTTGGTGAGCGCAGTTTGCTCGCAAAAAGAAGATGGTCAGGCACAAAATATCTGGTCGATCAGTGCGAATCTGTGATTGGCGGGAATTTTGGACGCTTATGCAGTTTTATCACACCCTCAATCCAATCACCGCCCTTCTAGCTATTTAATTCCTAGAGCACTATCCCAGTCACGCTGGAGCTCGCAGGTCACCAAAATCAGGCTAACACCAAGCTGCACTAGCTTGCTTCTAGAGGCTGGTCAGAAGCGCCCCTAACAACCTCTTCGGCGGTTAACACCTTCATCACATTGGCAGCCTTTGAGCATAAGAAATATCTTAGTCGAATGTTCAATCTCTCAACGTGGACGATCTCTTAAAGAACTTGTCGTCACCGTGCTCAAATGCTCTCGTCAACCACTATCGTACGCCTCTGTTCCCATCACTAACACTACTAGACCTCCACCACCCAAGAACGAAAGCTCACATGGAGATATCAGAACGTGTCGGAGGATTAATCATGCAGAATCAGACTTCCACGTGACTCGGTTTGGCTGTGATCTCAATCGCGTGCCCAACAACCTCGTGGATCATCTCCATCACAATCGCCGCGTGGTCTTGCGTTCAGAAGAGGCTTCTTCGCTCTGCAATAGTTTTCATCGCGCAGCCTGAAAACGCTTCATAGCATGAATATTGAAAGAGAAGGCTGGTTACACTGGATGCAAATACGAACGCTTGCAGGCTAAGCTGCATGACGCCGTCAGCCGTTGCCCGTCACGGCACGGAAATACCCTTTGGCTTTTTATGTTTTTGCCTCTGATCACCCCCAAATGTTCTGCATCAGGTCTTTGCCGTTGCACTATCTCTGTATTCACAATACTATTTGCACATGGTGGCGCAGATTCTCTGATCTGGAATTTCGTGCTTGGTGCGACGATCTCGCTTAAGCATCACAAAGCAAAGTTAATCGATGGCCTTGTTGAGACTTGTCCTGGCTAGCATATGGCGGTCAAGTAGAAGCTAAAAGCATGTTGAAGCTAACATCAAAACTCAGGCAAATCCATAATTCCTATATTGATCCTGTTCCAAGTTTCCGAAGCTTGAGGTGTGCCATGTATTGGTCCAGGGAACTTATTTACAGACCGGATTCAACAAATGCAGCTGCTTGGTGGCTCCGTCCTCGTGATGCGCCATGGAGCGCTGTATGCAGCTACTAGATGAACACCACGTGGCGAAATCCAGCCAAATAGCACTCCTATCTGGAAATCTTTGGGTACGAGCAATGAGAAGGATACGCCAATCAACTTTACTTGTTCCTGACAAATGGGATGCTTTTGCAAGGTCACACTTGCACAGAAATAGGCACAACTATAGATCACCTATCGGAATTCTCATACCAATACGATCTCGTCCATCGCTTACATCTTGGGAGATCTCATTGTCTCACAATGTTGTGAGAATAGTCATTGGTTGACGGTCATCCTCCATAGCTGCGATTCTCAGACTATCGACCCGGCTTCGTTAACCTCAAGTCGTATAACTATCTATCGGCACTGCGCTACGTCCCTGCGTCGAGCGCATTTGTATGCATCAGTAGGTCTGTCGCACGAAAACACAATTGGGGTGTTATATTGAGTTCAGTGCGCCGCAGCGGCGACAATACTATGGCATTCTTGTGATTCGCCACATCGGCAAGAAATATTCTGAAAGAAGAATGACAGCAAGTTTTGACACAACGTACTACGATCTACTGGCAAGCAGCAGATGAATTCAGAAACCAAGATTTTGGACGCCAGCGAGGCTTCTTGTTACATAAATGCTGAAAAAGCTAAGTGTAACCTTACGACCGTGGTGAAATTTTCGCCGTCTTCCTACTTTTTTGGCTTACACCATCACAATGACCAAATATGGGTGCGAGAGTCTGATTCGAATGTTCCACTACAGCCTCATAGCTGGTATCGATGTTACTGGACCGATTAGAGTTCAGTTGCCGAGCATACCACCCTTGCCATTGATGCGCAGGTTGACGACAACGACATTTTCCTCCCGTTGACAGATACCAAAGAGAGGGAAGCTCTTCATCATTTGAGCAACACATGATATACAGCTCTGTCAAGATTTACCATACCTTACATGACTGTTCTGCCGCACTTGACGTGTTATTTGTTACGGCGCTGGAGTTTGAATGCGCAATGATTCCATGAAGTGATTGAACTGAATGAAGCTTCCTATCATACGAGGATATATATGCACGATCATGCAGTCACCGGACATCTATCGATCATTTGAGGACAATATTATCGAGACCATTATCCGCCCCGAAAATTGCTTGACTACGGCTCGGTTTACTTGGATACTAAACGGGTCGTTTGATATGTGTTCCGATGACAATGGATACGAGTTTGCGGCTGCGACAATGGCTCTTAACCCTAAGACTATGTTCAAGCCTACCCTCAAGTGCTTGGAGCACGAAATTTGCCAGTGTTCAACACATACATGAATCTGGACCATGTCCTTTTCTTATAGCGCAGGAGTGGGTTCCCAGATAACTAATGGCACTCGAGAGTCCATGAGGTACAGAACCCTGTCTACGCAGTATGCGGACAGTGTGTACCGTCTGTTGCAAGCTTTCGGTCCACATAAATCAAATAGGTTTGCGGCTTCGAGCTCCTACCTTAGGCCGACATTTCCAAGGCTGATGACCCTCTTGGTGAGGCTCAACACGGTCAACGGCTTTGATGCTTGTTCACTTCTCACAAATCAGTGAGTTACCACCGCCGTTGCATGTTGGATCTATGCCACGAGCTCACTTCCCGCGAATCCTCCATGGCTACTGGCAGTGTACTCAGAAGAGCAAGTTGATTTCGGTTCCACAACTAGGTGACATCCCACTACCTGAAAGCGAATGGTGTGCAAGCAGGAAACAACTCATACTGTGTCGTCAAGGTCGCTGCATCTGCGATTTAGCCACCAGCATCAAAGCCTGAACTTTTGATGGCCGTATCAGTGTTCCAAAATCTGTATTAAGACTCCTCGCTTAAACCCCACGACAAGTGAATGCCTCGTACTGCTCACGAAGTTGCCGGATATCGTCTCGTTACTTTGCTTTCCTAAATAACCTAGGTGCTTACCAACAGCATAACTCCTCCACGTTGACGAACAAGATACTGCTTTAGCCTCGGATTTCCACAAATTCAGTCAGCACCATCCGGTGGTTAAACAGCTCCTCGGCATGACCACGGCTGTACAGCTCCAAAAAAACACTTGAGCATTATTACTGCCCACTATGTCTGTCAATTAACACGTGGAGCCCCCAAGAGCTGCCATTGCTCCTTCGCAGGCCAAGCGGCAAGCTTGAGAAAATTTCAAGGTAAGAATATGGTAATGCTTCCCGAAAACCCCTCTTGATTTCCGACTTCTATGAGAGGCTGGCAACGCCTGTCACCTCGTAGGAAATCGCATGAATGTCAATGGTGTTCGCGATTGGCAAAATGCTGACATCAAATGGCCGCAACACAATCTCTGCCGCCAACGCCGACCGTTGTATCGACTCTCAGGAAATTCAGGCCGACATTCAGGAAGCCAGAGCACCTAAGCAGTACACAAGTTTGATGACAGCGGCATCCTCTCATGAACTAGTCTAGTTGTCTCGCTCGAGGCGGCAAGAGACATAGAATCAAGAATTGTTAGGTGAGGGCAAGTGTGTAGACCAGATAGCGAAGTCGCAACAGTCGCAGGACATGTCTTGTAGCCATGTCACCTCACCTTTGGTCGACGGCGATCCAGCAGGATCAACACGATTGCATTTTCTTCTCGTTCACACCATGGCTCGATCCTCACATGATGTATGGACCTAAAATCCCTGCAGATCTTTGGCAACTCCATTAATGTCTAGCTTGTGCTAGGTCAAGGCGAGTCAGCTTTGAAGATAGGTATTCCGTGTGCCGAACAAAGCTGGCCAGTGGTAACTACTTGGCTGCGCAGGCGAAGGTCATCTTCAGCTCATTGAGCACGTGGTATGTATGCCTTCTGCATACACTCCTTGGTCTGCTCTACATCTTCTCAGGTAAGTGATTTAGTTAAGGGCTCTGCTATCACAATCACTGATGCATTATGTGGGCAAAGTGGTGATGGGAACCGTGAGGCGAATAAACTAAGCAGGCCTAGACCACAGGAGGGAGCAAAGACGACGGCGATGACAGTGTTACCAGGTCGTCTATGTTGTGTAGTCCTGCATAGCTCTACATTTGCAAACGTGTTACGCAATCGAACAGAAATACCTTTGATGCATATGCAGGCCGTACTGTCCACCGTATTGAGATCGGTAGTGCTTTACAGAACCTCGTACTGCGATAAGAACTTGTGATGGGAAGCTGCTGTGCTTGGAATATGAGCGCGCTGTCATTATTGCAAGGCATTTGTGGAGCACAAGCAGTGGGAATCAACGTAGAGCAAGGCACGTAGGTATTGGTTGTATATCTACAGATATATGAAGTTGACGACGTTTGCGCGTTTGGCACAACCAGCAATGCGTTCATAGATACGTGGATGGGACACGAAGGTGGACCGGGACCAACATCACAAACTGCAGAGCCCACTTCGAATTTTCGTGCCTGATGTCCTGCCAATATGTTCCAAAATACCGATATACGCTTCAGAAGATAAGAGAATTTTTCAACCAAGAACGGGGACAAGGTGTCCAGAAAGTATATGTGGAGCTCACTACCAGTTGTTTACATAAACTGCCATTGCCGTGCGATTCGAGCGCCGTTCAGTGGTGTAGTGAATTCACCGTGATATGACAAATGTGGATTTGTGACTGGTGGTAGTGGAACGGATCGTAAGAATTGGAACAGATACAATGTTTTGAGCTGCAAGGGCCGCAACTGGAATAGGATTGGAGCTCGTCCTGACGATGTATCGTTCTAAAGCATCGTGTTAATTTGGCCCCAAAATGTTGTTGGTGAGACCATTGATAAACAAAAGCGAAAGCTGTTATGAGATATGCTTTGCGCGGTGCACCAATGTCTTCGAGCATAGCACACACTGACTTAGTTAAATTGAGCTCGCAGAGAATGCATGAGGTGAGGGCTGGATGAAACATTAAGAGTACTTACCTTCTCCTTGCGCTTGTAGATTTCCGGCAGTGGATGCGAAATGCGCCTTCGATCTCTGAATGGCAGTGGAGACTGAGTCAGGATCGAAGCATGTTTGCGAATCAAGAAGAATGGATTATTGAAATCTGAGGCTAGCTGATCACAATAATCACATCCGTCCAGGAGAAGGTTCCGGGAGGAAGGTCACGTCCGTCACATCCGCTACTAGTGTGACACACTTTGATTAGCGACGGGGGGCAAGTGAAGCCATAGCAGCCAAAGCAGCCACAGGGAGCTGCTAGAACTCCAGTCTCTCCAATGCCCCCAACTCGCCTCGTGTAGCCGAGCTCGGACCAAACTCGCAAATTGAAAGCATGAGGCTAAAATCACGTGAACTTCGCTCGTCTGGGGTCCGGAGCTGGTTTCCCAGAAGGGAAGAAGTGGTTTCAGACCGCGGACGGAGCTGGGGGCTCCTTCTCTCCGTGAGGAGTCATATCTTCGTCGAGCTTCGCAAGCTACATCGACCGACAGACCTCGGACGTCGAGATTGGGATGATCTTAATTATTGATCGGTGAGCTCTGACCTTGTCACTAGAGTATGCATCCGAGGTAACGCTCTCCGAGTGATCTTTCAAGTTTTCGGAAGTGGACTTCGGGAAATGAGCATCTTCCCATGGAACGGGAACGGCAGCAAGCTCGTATTATGTGTAAGTCTTGTTTGTAGGAGAATTATGCCGTAACCACAATACGTTGTTGATTCTGTTTGCAAGTGGACATAAAGCTTCCTTCCGTTATCGGAGTAGCACGTTGCGGTCAACCGGACCATAGCAAGGCCATACGTCTTTTCGTGACGCAGCGTAGAAGTGACGTAACCATGCGATCAGAGACCAGTATTGGACACGATGGCAAACAGGAACTTACCATCGTCATGAGGAACAGAGCAAAGCTCGTCGCCAACATTATCCAGCTTTTCTGATATCATGTCCTTTCATTTTTCGTAGATATTATGGAAATGCAAAAGAAACGGTCCCCCGAAGCCTAGCTTCAATCAGCTGCATAAGCTACCCATGGTACCGCGGATCAAATGCAGGTCCGACACCCCCGCTGTGAGCGATATGCGTTGTGCCGTTGTTATCTGTACACAGACAACCACCACAATCATCCTGCTGTAGATACAATTCATGCTTAATGTTGGTGTTCTTAGCTGAAACTGAGTCATGTATCACTTCTTATGCATAGCACTCTAGCTCAAATGGGAAATGCTGTTGCAGAGTCGAACGAAGTACAAGACTGACGTAGTACAAAGGTAGTACAAGACGGTTCAGCGATGTTACCTTAAGCATTGGATAACTACTATTAGAAGTCAAGCTACAGGGAGTTCGCCATTTCAAAAGCACGGCGCACACAGCGACGCCAGCCTAGCAGTAGACGTGTATTTGTATCCGTAATCATACGATTGGAATGGCAGTTCTGTGGAAGGGGATAACCCAAAGACCGGATTTTCTATTCTCACATCGGGAATATTCAGTCCACGACAGTGGTCAGTACAGAAACATGACAGATGCAAATAAATAAGCAGGTGCAAATAACATAGGCAGGACTTGGATTGAATTGTAATAATATTTCGCCAAGTGTATTGGTAGGCGGTAACTATATAATCATATTGGTCGGCGATGTATGCTCGACAAGAACCATTTCTGGTGGGTATCTCTTAAGGGGGTATCATCATTAATGCAGCCGTAAATTGATGCATATGCAACGCTCGCTGTAGCTTCCTCGCTTGCTGGTAGGTTCGCTGTAATCGCTTGTTCAAGTCCGTCAATAATATCAAGGACCAAATTCAATCAAGTAGATAATGTAACATCAAATGAGTCATGGAAATGATTTCGTCAACTCGGTCAAGATCGTCGAGCCGTGCCGCTTCGCTTCTGCGAAGGCCCGCTTGGTCGACGAGGTTTACGCTGGTCAGTCGCGAAGCGCACTGTTCGTTGCTGCATGGTGCGCTTCTGCTGCGCTTGCAGAGCTTGCAACTGTGCTTGTTCGCGCTCTTGCTGCTCACGGAGCATGGCTATCTGCTCTTCTGTGGTCAACTCCTTCCTCGGCTGTGGTTGAGAGGTAGGTGGCTGAATATTTGCTTGCTCCATTGGAGGCATGGCAAGATCTGAATCTAAGGCCAGGAGATCGTCGTCAGAGATGTAGGACGAGGATGAAGTGTGATCGTAGCCTTGAGAAGAGGATCTGTGGAGCATGCAAGATCGATAGGGCGATGGTAGCCAGCCATTAGAGAAGCTGTCACGGTGCGTTGATGCCGAGGTCATGTTCATGTAGGAGTTGGAGGAGCTTGATCGGCATATCGATGGCGATGTGCTGTAAGAGACTTGCATCGGTGCTGATGTGAATGCCATTGAGGATGTCGAAGAGGTTGTGGAATCTCGTGAGTCTGATCGCGACATGGCGACCGAGACAAGTGGAGGTGTTATGTTGGATGTTGGCGATGCGAAGAACATGTTTACTGCCAGTAGGTTTGTAGAAGGTCTCTGAGTCAAACAACTAGAATAGGCAGCGATGACGAGGTATATGTCTGCTTTGTGTGTTTGATCGCGTCAAGGGTTAGGAGGCAAACTGCTTGCAGGTGAGATATGCGCGCCAGAATGCGGTGTGTTGGTTGGAATCCTGTGTTGATAGATCGGAAGTATGCAGGATGCACATGCAAGTGCAAATGCAGAAATCTTGTCGCAAATAGCCGGTGGCGGTATGGATCGGCACAGGCGCGTTTGAATAAGATCTCGCGGTAATGGACGTGTTGAATCGGTCGATCGGGTTGTCGAATAGGTAAGCTGGTTTCGCAAGGCGTTCGGCTTGTTATTTGTTCGAAAATCTGATGCTAGAGAAGAACAAGTTTTCTTCTTGGGCTTCGGATGAAGTTATGTATGGTCGAGAATGGAGTTTGCTTTCTTGCCCCTGGTTTCCAATCCTTTTTCTCTTTGCCGCAAAAAGCACAGACACTTGTATCAGAGCTAAGTGCCACCGAGATGTGACCTCGGGATTCCAAGTTGATGGATTTGTGGGCTTCACCCTCTAATTCGGAGCCCAGGAAGGTGGGTCCGAGCGTTGTGCGAGAAGCGGACTAAAGGAGCTCCCCGGTGCCGTCAACTAAATAAACTTGCGCCGACAGTATTGTGTGGCTTTTGGTCGTTGTTTGATCTGCGGGTGACTAGGATCAAGTTAATGCGTCGACGTCGGCGTCGATGGTGAGAGTCGTAGTGTATAGAAGATCGAAAGAAAAATCGGCTTGTTTGAGGCAGGCAACAGTTGTAATACTAGCCAGAGTCACGACCAGCTGAGGTGTGCAAAGGCAGTGAATCAGCGTCGTAGCAGTGTTGCTATGCTGACTTGCAGCTGTGCAGAGCGCGGTTAAGATGACTGGACAAAATCTCCAAGTCGGTGTCTTGACCGCCACACCAGATTCATGAATCACAGGCAAGAAAATGGCCTTCGTGCCCAAGATTGGTGCGTAACCAAAACTTCCCTTTTAGTATAGGTCGGGGGGCGTCCACGGAATGGGCCTTGCCTATCACTAAGCTGAATCCCTGACTTCCCCAAGGTTTCGACCTATCCCGTAAACGGCGAGTGTATTCTTTTCGTGGGCGTTTAACCCCGTTGCCCCGTCGGGAGCACTCCGAGGCGAGGGCTTTCCCTTTCTGCGAGCAAAAAGTCTCGGAGGTCTGTCGGCAAAGGCTTCTGAGAAACAAGAGACTCAGATTAACGATTCTTGGCCAATCGTAATTGTGATGGATTGATTATTGTTGCCTATTGTAAGGCGAAGGTGATGACTCGTGCTCCCAAGTGTGAAAAGCACAGTTTCGTGTGGGATGGTTGGCCAGAATTCAACTGTGATGATTCGAGGCCTTCCTGGAGCGTGTTTGTTCAGCGTGAGTCGACTGGCTCAAAAACACATGTAAACAGGCTATTGCTTCTCGTTTCTTGTTCGATGCACTTTTGTTCTTGCGGTGAGTACGGGTCGTGGGATGCAATTCTGAGGCTTAGAGCATGATCTGTCACACAAGTCACAAACAATAATCGTTCAGGCTGTGAGACTGATTTGACAGCAAATACAGTAGCAATCTCGTCACTTTTATTGTCATCGAACGTGTTATATCTATCATCATGGTGATAACCGCCTGAACGGCAGCATGACATATTCAGGCCTCATCCAGGCAGTGTGCTGCGGCTTGTGCCTTCCAAGTTCCGACTGACCTTCAGTCATCTTGTTTATGGTTGATCGTTCTCGCATCAGCAGCCGTTTGGATTGTTTTTGTTGGAGGTGGTCATCTGCCTCGCCATCCGAGACTGCCATGTTTTGCCGTGTCTTGCGCACGTCTCCGGCGGATTTTCGATTAACCTTGCGAGCGACGAATGACTGTATCTCGGCTGTTGGAGTTGACTCAGCCCGTTCTTTGTTTACCCATCATAGTGTTTACGAAGATGCTGGGTTGCTGCCATCACGAGTCATATACCTTATGTCATCTCTACAGTTTCATTCCTTTACGGCACCTTAAGCTTCCCTCCTTTAGGCCTCTTTGAAAGATGCCTCAGGTTTCCCAGGTCTCATTTGTGTCACTAAAATTCCAGGGTCGATCATCTTGACTTCGAACACCGCCACTAACGACGCACATCCAACAGTCATATGCTTCATCAACGTAGCACTTGATCGCAATGATAACGTCTGAAGAAAGATTACAAGAAGTGTTTCACCGCTCAGAAATTATGGCTAATGAGCCAACGTAAAGAACTGTTACCGACACGAGCCAGTACATAATTGATTGGCTGCAAGGTCGCAAGGATGAGGAGCAGGACACGGCACTGGTCGAGGATGACAAAGGACACCCCCATATCTGCATGCTCAGCAGTTGCCATTCATGGCCATTTTGTTGCGGAATTTCGGTTAAGCCCTGTCCCAGCTAACATGTCAACGCAAACGTTACCATGAAAATGAGATTCGCAAGCATAGACGGATTCAGGGTTTCAGCCGGTTGTACACAGCCGAGAGGGGGCACATGCCCTGTCTGGCTCATCGCCTGAATATTTCCGCCTGCGGAAGTAAATCATTCAGTGTCCCATCGCGGTACGGATATGATATGCAAGATTCGGCTGTCAGACAAAGGAGAGAGTACCCACGTGCATGCATGTCAACTCTATCGTCGCCGCCGTTATGTGTAAGATGAGGGTGGGATCGTTTCCAGAAAAGGTGGATGACGCCTACTTCATCCACTAGGCTCCATCTTAGTCCGTTGTAACCAATTAAAGTCGTGCAGATGCACGTGGAAATGACCCAGCAAATTCTGGAATGCAACAGCGATCATATCCACCAGGAAGTGGTGCATAGTTATCGAATTTCCAGAACACTGCTTGTCCTGGGGCGGCGGCGAGGCGTGTATCTATGGTAACATCGCTTTGTAAACCTGGCTGTCGTGGTCAATGAGTCCTTCGAGAAGACTGGTGGTGGGCGTTTTGCTTCCACCGTGACAAATATGGAAATGTTCGGTATTGAATCGGCATTGGTCACCGAAACATTTGATGCTTTTCCAACACATTATTACTGCTTTCTTCATAGACTTTTGTTTTTTCCGATTTTTGCCCTAGGCCAGTCTCCTCGAAACGAGGTCTCCGAGATCTTGACGAGTCTTTTCCGTTTCCTTACGAATTGACAGAGGTTTCGGCTGTTGGGCTTGATAACACGTCAGAACCAGGATCAACAAACACCTAGTCGACTGAAAAGTGAAGTTTACCGTCCCGGCGTAGAATTGATCGTGATGATCATTCTATGCTTCATGAAAGCCTTTCAGCGTTTGGCACAGAGAAATGTATGGACAATACCTATGACTGCAGCGGATTATCAATATTCCATCACCGATTCTGAAGGTGCTCTTGGGCTTCATCCCAGTTTATGAAGTTCACCACTGTGCTCTCAGTCTCTTCAGCGGACCACATCCATCCATACGACTTGGTGTGTCTTACCAGCATCGTCGCATGTCTTTCCTCATGATGAAAGACTCACTTCGGGAGTGGCTGTAAGACGAAACAAACTTCACATATCTGGTTACTTGGATCCTAAATTCTTATCGCGCTCACGAGCTCAGGCATTGGAGTGCTATTGCCGACCTCACTTTCACAATGAACTCACGTATCCAACTTGACTTTCCTCATCTTCTCGACCGTGCTTGCAATATAGCTCCTCTGACTTGATCTAGCACTCTTCGCAAAAGGAACCTCACCACTCTCCGACGTTTCTGGTTTAACGCTTTCGTCCTTCTCTACTCCTTAATGGTCTTCCGCCCGCCGAATCGGCAGCAAAGCTGACTTAGAGGCCATTGGCTTCTGTGATTCCTAGAGGTCTATCTTACCATACGTATCTGTTTTTGTTTTTGTGATTTTTAGATCAGCAAACTCTACGCTCTGAATTTTTCCGACTTGCTATTTGAGCTTTGCCAAAGCATTTGCAAACACTTTCTTACAACCCATGCGTCTGAATCTAAAATAAAATCAAAAGTCAAAAATCAAAAATCTGCGAGCTCATATTGGAAGGTCCTGGTACTCACCGCTCCTCCGGTATTTTCCATGACTACATTCCCTGCCTCAAGGACTTTCCATGTTCAAGAAGGTACGAAATGAAGCTCTTCAGTCTACCAAAAGCGCTGCTCGTGGGTTGAGCTCTCTGTAAGAGATCTTCTATCGAAAGTATGGGACATGGCTTCACAAGCAATATCACCGGGCTACCTCAACAGTGCCTATTGCAGTCACGCTCACACGTTTCTCGTGCAAACTTAGTCGGAGCTTCTCGATCAACACCGCCACAACAGACTTAGCCAGGGACAGGGCCCGAAGTGAGATCACCTCATTCGGAGGGCGCCAGCACGACAAACCTAGCTAGATTCCGGGATCCAATGGCTTACCGACCGAGCCACCACTAGAATCCAAAAACCATGTACGGGAGCTGGACACAGCAGGTGCGTGTCCTCGCCAACTCCGACAAAACTCTCCAAGCGGCATGGGTAGGAAAGTCACCGAAACGAAGTCGAGACGGAACATCTCCCACAGCCATGTCCGCACTGACAGTGCAACTCGCCGTCCCACAACTCGAAGACAACGAAAAAAGAGTCCGCTATGCCCTAGCTAGGGATCAAATCCTCGACCAAGAAATCGAATGCATCGAAGCCTACGAAATTGGTTAGTCGCTTGTGGGACAGCTGTACACCGCTCGTACGCGGGTGGATTCGACAACAATGGACGCCAAACAACATGCCACCTAGATATCTCAGGGCGGTAGCAATTGATCCGCGACCAAAACATTGTCCATCGGAGACATATCCTGCGTAACGGCGGGGCTCGGACATTACTGTGTTGACACGTAGGGATAATTCTCGTGATATCTTAGGAGTACCGGTTTTTAGCCTATTATGCAATTTTATACAATGTGCCTAAGTTGAACTTGTCAGCGACACACATTTCTTTGAACACGACGTAACGCGTGTCATTGCTTCAATAAATTCGAGATCTTATTGGGCTCGAAGGCTGCGCAGACTGAAATAAAAAGCGGTAGAATTAATTTTGTTGGAAGCATTGTTTCGACCTGTCCCAGACACTGGGTGGTAACCCTAACCCTGGTTTCCTACTATTCGATCATGAAATGAATTTACAAGCTTGTTGTGATGTTTCTCACGCAGTTAAGAATGCTGGAAGCATGAGCTGATCTTTCTAACACCAGTATCATCATTATCCATTCATTCATTGCTCAATCAAAGAAGAAGAAATCAGGTTGTTTCATTGTACGACTTTGACAAAACAGCTAACTGCAAATCTAAAGTGTGAAAGTGCGAAAGCACGAAAATACAGGACAAATTAGATTAAAGTTTGTATAGACGTGAAATCCACCGAGCACATATCGAGCTCTCCTCGGTGAAGACAACGATGAGGATCTGTCGCACAAGATGACTTGCATCGACCATGTACCATCGCCTCATTACCCGTTTGATGCTAGCATTCGACAAGACAACAGCCCTTACCTTGGCCTCCGCTCTGCCAGTGAGGCCTGAGGTGCGGTATGTGGCCACTGTTTCATTTTGTCTTCACCCCAGTTCCCCCAACATTCACAGTAGACGTGGCGACTGTACCTTCCTTTCCGACACCTACTCTCGCGTTCAAAGCTTTTGCTGGCTCAGTTGTTGTTGATGAGGCACCAGCAGTACTTGTAGAGACCTTATCTTTGTTCTTCTCTCGTCCCGTCCAACCAGCTCCATGCGCTTGTGCCTCAGGCTTATCACTTAAGCTTCCTGGGTCAAAACCAACAGCCTTCACAATGCCCAAACCTTTCGTTCGTCCTTCTCGGAACAGTATTCGGTCGCCGACAGCAAGATACTCCGGCCTCTGCACAAATCTGAAAGCCACGGTGGCACGATCGCCAGTTCGAATAAATTCCCGATCAATCTCGATGATAGCGCAGGTCTGACTGACTGGTCCAACATGCAGCATGGCTTGGTATTTTGGACGAATGGTTGTGGCGTGCGAGAGGATCAGCACTTCAGCCACGAACTCTCGATACACTCTGGGCGGTGTGTCCAGTTTTGGCAACACTACCATTCCTTTACGCACTTCTTTCCTTCGTATCCGCTTCAATGCGAACGAAGCAGACTGACCAGCTGAGGCGAAAGGCACAGATATCCGCTTCCGTTCGATGGAGCGAATGTTTGTTGTCTGGAATTGGCCGAGCGAGTCAGGACCGACGAGAACGGTATCGCCTGCGTGGATAACACCGGATTTTACGACGCCAGAGACGACAGTGCCAACGAAGGGGACGGAAAAGGTATCATTGATGTGAAACTCGAATGGAGCTTCGGCGTCGTAGTGGCCATGGTGGGGTAGAATATTTAGGAATGTACGGACCAGGTCGAGACATTCGCCTGTTACGTTGGATACCTGGAAGATGGGGCAGATGCGTTGGGAGACGAACTGAGTTGCTGTCTGGACCGTCTCTTCGTGTGTCTTAATGAAGATTGGGATTTTGCGAGCACCGGGAGACTTGAGGATGCGAGTTAGTTGGGTGATAGTCTGTTCGAGGATATGAGGCGGGCAGATGTCAATTTTGGTGATGACGACCATGACGGGGACATTCAGGGCTAGGGCAATGCCAAGGTGTTCTTTGGACATGCCTATTAGGCCGTTGTTGGCAGCGACCATGAGCAGGCAGTAGTTGGGAGAGGACGAGAGGAGACCAAAGACAGTGGTGCGCAGGTAGCGTTCGTGGCCGGCAAGGTCAGTAAAGGAGATGACTTTGGCGGAGCGGGTACCGATCTCGTTCCATGTCAGTTTGCGGCCAGGGACGCTGCTGGAAACAATATCGCCTTTGGTGTCGAAGCCCATAATTTCCATGCCGACAGAGCTGGTTCGGCCAGACTCGATTTCGTGTTTGTGGCGAAAGAGATTTACTCGAGCTTTGCCACGTCCGTCGTCGAGACCTCCTTTGACGAGGACACCTAGCATTGTAGACTTGCCGGCGTCGACATTGCCCACGACAGCAATCCGAGTCTCGATCACCTCTTCCGGAGTGTTTGGGTGCTGGCGTATCAGGACCTTGCCGTAGCAGGCAGTGTCTTTGGCATTTGGTGGAGCAGCGTCAACCTCACCGCCCACATTGTAGGTCAGCAGCAGGCGAAGATCGGCATTCAGAGCTTTTGCAGCTTCGGTCGTCCTCGACAGCGCGCGCTTCCACTGCTCTTTCGTGAAGCCCATGATATCTCCGTTATCTTCTTGTCCCAGATTGAACAGGGTCTCGCCATGACCCTCATCAATACGCGCCTGCACCAGGCCGGTCAACTGCTGCAACGTTGCACCGGCATCGTCCGATGTGTCGAGCAGCCAGTCTTTCAGCTTCACTTGGTTCGGCGCATCGGACAAACCCAGGTGGTCGATGATGTCGAGTTCGGCATGATCGTCGGTGACAACAGAACGGCTAGCGGTCGAATAGCCACTGTCGCTGGGGGCAACAGAAGCGCGTTGTCGGGCTTGCTGCTTCTCGACATAATCGGCGAAATCGGAGAGAGCCTAGAATGGCGGTCAGCACGGGAGTCGTTGCAGATTGTGATTGCATACAAGCTCTCCTTTTCGTCTTTCCTGCGGTGTCTGCTTCGCCTTGGTGGCCATGGTCAATGAAGGTTGCTAGGGATATGAATAAAGGGAGTCAAAGTGATGGTGGCAATGGATGAATCAGAAGTACCGCCCCCGCGTTCAGATAGGTATTCGAATGATCATAGTTAGATGTGGAGAAGAGGGAAAGGGCTCGAAAGCTGGTCTGGACTAGCAGTGGAAGGAATGCATCATGTACGTTCCGGTGATCTGTTTGAATAGCTTTGCGCTGCCGCTGTGAGGGCGGAAAAAGGGCAGCAATATGTATGCGCACTTTGGACGTCGAGCTTGTGCATGCGGCGAGTCATCGAGTGGTGCAGATGCGCCAATTACCCCACTGCTCCGCCCTATCGCGATAGCCTGGACGACTCCTCCGTCACTTCTGCTTGTTCCTGTCCTGCTTCTGCCTTGTAGGCTTTGGAAAACGCCTGGCCATGACTCCCGTGTCGTTTATGCTGTTTGTAGCTCGGTTCATTTTCTGAGTCACTGGTCGGATGGTGTAGATGCTCGTATCTCGAAGCAAGTGGGGGGATGTGCCACGGGTGCTTGTTGAGTCAAGGCCGCAGGATGGAGAATACGCACACAACTTCACCCAAGTCGTGAACGCAGCGCTAGGAGTGAGCAGTCATACGCATCGCAGGGCAAGCGAGATCGGCGTCGATGTGCTTGCTTGTATATCACGATGCGGGCTGTGGGGAGATGAGCACAACTGAATCGCCTGGGTCTTGTTAGCTCCCGTTCCTGAATGATGGCACACCTTCATACCTCTCACAAAGAGCATCTCCGACTGCTTCTTCGTCGTCTTGTACCCGTTAGCTCCTGGCTACCATGTTGCCCGGGGCGTATTGCCGCATACCTTGACGCTTTCATGCCCGTCCTCGTCTTCTTCAATGGTGTATATGGTCTCTTCAACTTCTCCGAGAACGAGATTGCAATGACTATCGTAGGCCTAGTCGTCGCCGTCAGTGTCGGGTCCATGCCATCCTTCTGCCACGCTCACATGTAATCGACCTTTGAGCTCACGGTCGCCCCGTAGTTTGACGAAGACAATTTCGTCCAGTGATAGGCGCACAAGATCAAGAGGCTCGGACACAGAGCCCCCTTGGTCTGCTGTATCTGCCATTGCGAGCCGGCACGTTGGTATGGGGAAGCTTGAATTGGACGTTCGAGAGTTCGCAATGCAGCACTTCCCACGCAAAGTCCGCAACAGAAGGGACTCCAGAACGGGCAGGTGCGCCGAGCCTCCATCTGAACTCTTCCTCCTCGCCCTGTGAATGCTAAGAGACACTGGAACATCTTCCCTACCTTGCATCTGATGCAGACCGCGCTGCCCCTTGTGAGGTCAGCTCGCAATGCACTAATTCCGTCGAGTTCACGCATCCCTCACATTTCATACCATATTCTGTGCAAAGCCGATCAACCTCGAAAAGCCCGGCCCAACAGAGGAAGCCAACAACAGCAGATCAGGCAACGGAGTGCTGTCCTACACGCTGCAGACTTTAATCCGTCCTTCCAGACGGAGTCCGAAGCTGAAAAGACATGTTCTGCACGCGACGAGAGTTCACCTTATGAGCTCGATAGCTTTTTCAACCCACGAACCACCTTACAAGCTGATGGTGTCCCCCAGGCATCTGATCCTTCGGTCAGCACGGCAACGATAAACGACAACGCTCAGTTAGTCGGGGCGAACGACGCCCAAGCATCGACGAGTTCAGAAGTCTCGATTGCACCTCTTCTAGAGGAGGCTAATGCTGACCGAATCCTCTCATGGCTCGAGTTTCATCCCGCCGGCCGTCTCTTCATACATTCGGCCAATGAAAATGACTTCGATCGCGCTTTTTGCGCCGTTGACCCAGCTGTCCTCTTAGAGCCCTTCAAGCAGGCATTATGGCATGCGAGAGGACAGGGAGTGGCAGGGGACGCGCTCCGTATTCATAAATCGCTTGTCGTCTGCGTCCGCTCTTTTGCTCAGACCATCGACAACCTTCTGGTCGCGAGACAAGATTCAGGAGCCAAGTTAACGTTGCCTGTTTGTCGCCATGCTTTGAAATGTGCCGCTGTGGTTGGTGATAGGAGAATGGCGGATCACATTTGGGAAAAGATTATGCCTACTCACAACCTTGAACCTGATATTGGATGCTACAATGCCTATATGGAAGCTCATGTCTTCAATCTGGGCTTGGGCCAGGCTGCACGCACCAGTTTTCGTGCGACTAAAAGGCATCTAACCCTACGCTCCGAGAGCAAACGACCAAAACATCTTTGGGGTTACAGTACCGATCCCACCGGCTCCAACACCAAACCGACTCTAAAGCTATCTGCTCTCGCTCTGTTCCAAGAGATCAGTGACAAGGGCCTTGCTACAACCGAGGAGACATTTACCAATCTTATGGTCGCTCTGGCGAGGACTGGTGATATAAATGGCCCTGAAAGCATTCTCAAATCTGTTTGGAATATCGACGTGAAATTGCTCGAATCCTTCGACGAAGAAGAAATTCAAAGCCCGACCTTCTACCCCGACGGCCATCCACTCAGACCTACCTCGAAAATGCTATGGACCGTGGTTCATTGCTACGGTGTGACCTCACATGCCTACAAAGCGTGGTCCTTACTCGACTACATTTCGAGGAATTACGCCTTAGACATCCCAGACCATGTTTGGAACGAGTTGGTCGAGCGGACATATGTCTTGAGCGTACGAAAATCTGCCGTCAAACGCTCGCAAGGACAGGCCGAGGGTCAAGTCCCGCTTGCTGAGATTGAAAGATTGTACCAAATTCTGACCGACGAGCCATACAATATCCAATCGACTCCAATCATCTCCAATTTGCTTGCCAGGAGCTATCAGCAACGAAGGTTGCGTAAGAAGACGGTTCATACCCTACGCGACTCAGACAAGGCTATGAAAGACCAAATCAAAAAGCTCCAAATCATGAATCGAGCATTTAAAGACTTGACACAACAAACATCCGCTCTGATGGACAACGGCATGCTCTCGAGATCCTTTCTGCAGCTTCGCCACAAATTTCAGATGCTGTACATGACCGCCAGACTTCAGTTGGATCTCATCACTGTTCAAGCACATCGCATCATTCGCGAAGACGACTTCGCCGGTTCTGGTGCGGAAACCACATGGTCGCGCATCAAATTACCAAACTTCATCGAACAACTCTGCCATTATTTGCATCAACATGTTGATTACAAGACGAGCACCGGCAGAGTAAGGCTGAACATAAGGCCAGACGGTCGCAGTCCTCTTCTTGAAAGCGACTTTTATGATACCATTGAAGAAAGCCACATGATATGGAATATTCTCAACAACCAGAATTTGTTCGAAATGGCATCAGACCTTGAAAGGCTTCCTCGCGAACTGGACTTGTTGAAGAATTCGAGACGTAAACGACATCTGACAAAACTCGAAGGCTACCAATCCATCTCAGGATTTGAAGATAGTGGTGTTGATTGATATCAATGCTGGATATGTACAGGACAATGTATTACTATTGGCACCCTACTCAAGACCGTCCTTTGGCAAATACTTAAATGCTCAATCATGTAAGCGTCAGATCACAGGAGTGTTGGCAGTAGGGTAAATCGCCCTCTTCAGCCACGTGACATGCACGGCGCCTTTAGCTAGTGTTCTCAGACTGGTAGCACCTGCAATCAGCGGTTCAGTTGTCTCCTTCGCTCGAGCTCCATGCATAAACTCTACCACAAGCCGCATCAATACTGCTGCGAACTCACAATGTATGGGACCCATTTGGCCTAACAATGTCTCCAAACCGTGCATCCCCGCAAGCAACGCCCTTCCTCATTCAGCACATCCTCATCCATGCAACCATGTTCTAGATCTAGCGTCTTCTCCGCTCAAACCAACCTTGCTCACAGTGCAGATGATGTAGTGACGAACTGCGTAGGATCAAGGCGCAATCATGCCATGGAGACAATCACGAAACATGCACGAGCACGAGAAAGTGCAACGCGGGGGAAAGTGGGTGCAAGCGAGAACATCTACCGAAGCTTCTTGGATGGATGAATCGTTTGTATAAATAGCCAACTGGCACTGCATCCATTTCGAATATAAGCCACTCTTCAAGGAAGAATCTACCTCCGAGATTGCTGTTTACGTTCTACAATACCAGCTTACAAACACCTCCCCATCACAAACCAGATCCAACCAAGCTCATCCAACATGTCGACCACCACCACTACCATGAAGGCCGTCAACTACCAGGGCGCCTTCAAAGTCAAAGTTGAAGAAGTCCCTATGCCAAAGCTCGAGCACCCAGACGATGTCATCGTCAAGGTCACCACAGCTGCCATTTGCGGTTCAGACCTTC
>JAPDRQ010000298.1:0-29092 GCA_030247915.1 Neophaeococcomyces mojaviensis | reverse complement strand
GAAATCGCCCTCGAAGCTCAAGGTGCCGGGAACCTGGTAGTCGATTTCCGCATCCCACTGCGGCACAGCCCATCCCGCCTCGCTAGACCAGTGAGCCAGGGTCTCCCGAACTGTGCTGCCGGGGTTGGCGACCCATGTGGGTTTCGGCGGGGTTGCGGGGGGCTGCGCACTTGGCGTCTGCAGCGGGGAATCAGCTTCTGCCGCGGTGGGCGCGGCCCTCTCTTGCGGGTGGCTCGAAGCCGATGCCGCCGCCGCGTCTTTCGCGGCGGCGGAGGGTGAAGAGGTATCGCCAGACACGACTGTGCTGTCTGGCGACGTAGATGCCGGGCGGGGCTTTGCTTCAGTCGCCGGCTGAACCGCCAAGCTTGCCGTTGGGGACGGAGCGGAGCTTGGCGCTACAGAAGAAGCTGGCAGGGCAGGGGGCAGGGGAGGGACTGTTTCCACTGGCTGGGGCGCGGGTTCAGAAGCAAGGGCAACTGCCGATACCCCCTGCTGCCTAGCAGTTTCGCCGGCCGGTCTTGCGTTGACGCGTTCCAGCCAGAGGGCCAAATCCTGGTTCATCGGCCGCAGGTGACGGTCAGACATTGCAGGCGTCCGAGCCACGCCTGCGCCAGTGGCGCATCCAGAGAGCAGCAGCCCGAAGACCGCTACACCCGCCCATCTTTCGGAAAAACTGCTCACTTTTTCCCCATTGTTTGCCAACTTTTCGGCAATGGTATACATTTCCTGCGCTGTTGCAAGCATCCATACAAGTCCAGCAGAGCCAGCAGGGGGCGCATTGAAACGCGAGGGGGCAATCAGGGGAGTGGCGAAGTACGCGATGTTGATCGCGTGCACCTGCGTACCCGCCTTCGCAACGGCGGCGGGTGAGACGTTCGAGGAGCTGGCGGCTCAGTGCGCACCGGGGATCCACCCCCAAACCCTGGCGGCCGTGGTCGGCCATGAATCGAATTTCGACCCGCTCGCCATCGGCGTTAAGGGCGTCAGCGTCAAGGTGCGTACGCTCGAAGAAGCCGTTAGCTCCGCATCGCGCCTGATTGCAGAGGGCAGATCTGTGGATATGGGGCTCGGCCAGATCAACGCCGCAAACCTCCGGCGGCTGGGGCTATCTGTTCGAGAGGTCTTCGACCCATGCATCAACCTGGCTGCAGCAGCGCGCATCCTCACGGAGAACTATCAAGAGGCGAGGAAGCAGCTCAGTGACGAGCAAGCTGCGCTCAACGCCGCCCTCAGCCAGTACAACACTGGCAATCGCGTTTCCGGGCTGAAGAATGGATATGTGGCGAAGGTGAGGAAGCAGGCCGGCCTGCCTCCGCCCATCGTTCCATCGCCACTGGTGGTTGCCACGCCCCTGACTTCAAACACAGCCGCAGAATCGGGCCACGCAAATCCCTACGCCGCGTTCGGGGCCGAGAATCAGGCCAAATACGACGCCTTCTCTAGTCCGCGCGCGACCGCAATCCCCCACGACAGGGGCGTTCAAGACGCGCCTCTCCGCGCAATTCCCCAAACCGCGACCGCAATCCCCCCCACTGACAGAACAGTGGCCAGCCAGGCGCGTCTGCAGGCGACTGGCAGGGCGGACAACGGAAACCTAAGCAGCACAAGGCTTTCGGACGTAGAAGGGAACCGGCAGTGACGGTTCCCGAGCAGCAGGGCACCAGGCATGCGGCGCTGGCGGCGATAGAGCGCAGCCAACTAACGGGCGTCACCTTAAACTACAGGGAGCCCTACCCCTGTTCAGGTGACATTTTGAAGCCCAAGCCCATCACTGAACCCCTGCTGATCTCCTACATGGATCATGGCGCCGTGACCGGCATCACGATCAAGGAGACGGACGAAGGATTCAAGGTCTTGGTGTCGGTCACCTTTGACGACCAAGCGGTGTACGAGCTCCAGACGCAACGGTCGAACAAGCCGAAGCTCTGGAGCAGCCTGAACCGCCTCGTCCAGCAACTCGGCCGGTATCCAAGCCTTCCACCCATCAAGTTGGAAGTGAGGACTACCAAACGTGAAACCGTCAAAGCAAAGAAGCGCGCACCCAAAAAAGCGTGACGCGTCACGGTGGCTTGCTGCGGCCGGACTGAGCCTTCTGGCCGCCGGCCACCTCGGAGCAGCCGAACCGGCATCGACCCAGCCGCCGCCTGCAGCAACCCCGCCGCACATCGTCACCGTGCAGCGTGATTCGCGCTTGCGCGAGATCGATTACAACCCCGATCAGGTAATCGACATAACCGCCCACGTGGGCTACTTCGTACACCTGGTCTTCGCGCCAGGAGAGGAGCCGGTGCATGGGGGCGTGGTGTTGGGTGACAGCGATGCATGGAGCTTTTCCGTCGCTGGCAACAACCTGTTCCTCAAACCCAAGAACACGGATGGCAACACGAATCTGACTGTTGTTACCAACGTCGGGCGTACATACACGTTCATCCTGCTGTACGCGCAGCGCCGCCCGACAGATAGACAGCTCGGTACCGCGCTGAATCTGCGTTACAAGTTCCGATACCCAGCGGAAGAACTCGCAGCTGCCAAGCGAGCAACGGAGAAGCCCGAATCAGTGCAGATCTCGGAGCGTCTAGCGCGCCCGGAGCGCGAGATCAGGAATATTGAGTATTTCGCATGTGGCAGCGACGAGGTGAATCCTGACGTCATCTTCGATGACGGCCGATTTACTTACATGAGATTCCTCGCTAATCGCGAGCTGCCCGCAATTTTCACTGTCGCGGATGACGGATCGGAAGTCCTGGCAAACTCAAGAACGGCCGCTGACGATCCCGAGACAATAATTGTGCAACGCGTTGCAAAACGCTTCGTTTTCCGACGCGGTCAGACGGTTGGGTGCGCAGTCAACAAAGGCTTCAGCCCCCACGGCCCAGCGCTGCAGACGGGCACGATCGATGAGGGCGTACAGCGCGTTGTAAAGGGCGCGCAGACTCCTTAACGCTGGTCTCACCAACTAGGCCTGAGCTATAGCGCGACCATGAGAATTGTGGCCACCGAGGCGGGCGACGCCTGCGAGCGAACCATTAATGCGCATAATCCAACGGACGTGTGCCTGTTCAAGAATCAATTCTTCAGCATCACGAACAGTAGAGGCGCACTCCAGATCAAAGCCCTGGAGGTTGCTGGAAATCACGGCGAGGTAATCATCACGCCAGCGACCGCGGAGCAGATTTTTGAGGCTGTCAGCTCTCCAGCGATAAGCGAGGTGAGAGCGCTTATCAGAGATCCCTGGGGCATCGGGCCGGAAAGGCCTTGTCTCTACCGGAATGATCTGATCGGGTGGCCGGATGATGACGACGGGTATCAGCACCCCATTCAGTCGACGGAGCCATGCCAGCTGTACCTTGAGGCAACCTTCCCAGGGCGTGGCCGAATCTACTTCGGGGAAGTCCACCAAGAGGCGGCGCAGATCGCAAGCTTCCTATCGATGAGGAACACCCTGATCGATCTACTCACGGCAAGGAAAAGTCCGCAGGCGAGGGCAGCGGCGGAACAACGGGCCAGAGCAATCAGCGCTGCTGCCGTGCGAAGCTTCCTGCCTTCCAGCGGATTCTGTTGGACATGCGACCAGGACGTTACGCCCCACCTTACCGGTGAGACGCACATTACCTGCTGCCCATTGTGCCGGCGGTCCTGGGATGACTAATTCGTTGACAGCATGCAGGCATGCTGTCATGCTCGCATCGGCACAACGAGCACTTCGACTGAGAAGGATAAACGTCATGAATAGAGCTAAAGAAGCCAACAAGGCTGCCGCTAAGAGGCCTGCAGCAGTCCGTATACTTGCCGCGGCCGGCATCATCGTTTCGGCTTGTCTCGTACTGCTGATGTCTCTCGGCTGGACGGGCCATATTGGTGGGCCTATCGGCATCACTCCAGTGATGCTCACGCTACTGCAGTCAGCCGCGCCGGGAGTCGACCCCAGCGTCGGCCACGGTACTGGCTTGACTGGGATTCCGCTGGCGCATCACGCTGCCGCCCTGTCTTGGCTTGTTGTTGCAGCAATCGCTGCGATCGCGTTCAAGGCACTCGCCCGGTACCTCGAAGCAGACTGACAATTGGAGAACAAAAAATGCACGTCGTTCTTACCGAAAGCCAGACTCGCCAGCGACGGATCATCATTCCACTTGTCGCGTACACCGCAGTCGCAGCCATTGGCATTGCGGGACCACTCATCTGGTTTAAGCTCATTGGACAGGGCAGTGCAATTGCAGCAACTGCCACTGCTGTATTCGCCATCTTCTGTGCAATCGTACTTTTCCTTATCGCGTCAATCGCGAGAATCAACCACTCACTCGCGAGCAGCTACGACGTTGAGCATGTCCTGGCAATACTGGAAAGCGGTGTGCCTAACCTTGAAACCATTGCCAGTGCAATGCGGAACGGAACTCGGCTAGCGAACAGGGACGTGGAATTCGCCCGCCGCATGGCATCTAAATGGAAGCGGAGCAAGGAGCAGGAGGCGCAATCCAAGGCGACGAGCGCCCTATGCGTCAAGCAGGTAGACGCCGCGAGCCGCTATCTGCACGAGCGCCGCCAGCCCCGTTGAGCTGGATGCAAGATCAGGGAAACCCCACTGGATGTATACACAACGAGGCAAACTGGAGGCATCCATGAACAGCACGACAAATTCCAACAACAACGGTGAACCGAAAGTGTCCGATACAACTACGAGACGACGCCGGAATGGGTGGGGTGGGGTGGCCGCCGTTGTCCTTGCATTTGCGATACTGCATTTATGGCTTGGCTTTACCACAGACAAGCTTGGTTATGTAATCGGCGGAACTTGTCTCCTCGCCATTACGGCAATACTCCTCGCCGCGCCGCGCACAGGGGAAGTCAACCAGAGGCCAGATTGAGGCGTGGCCATGAAAGGTAGGCCTTTCTTCCGTTACGTGCTTATCGAATCCGTTTCCAATGCAGCGCTCGTGGGTTCGATAGCTAGTTTCTTTCTAATGATCCTCGCGGCGGCCGGAAAAGTCGCCGGGCCGCCTGTTCTCACACCGGCAGCGCATAGCTTCATCAGTGCCATCATTAGCAGGGGCAGTTCCGACGAAGTTCCAAATTTAATGGCTACTTTCATCGCAGGCCCATCCTCCTGGCTGATTCTGGCTTTAGTGTGCAGCACTGTCTCAAAGCTATTGTTCGCTGTTTTACGGGGCTTGGCCGAGCGAGAGCGTCAGTTGCAGGAGCGCGACAACAATATAGCGGCGTGACGCCGCCGTGATCTGAACAAGCACAAGGGTATACATGGATAACAGCAACTACCTACTTGTATTTGTGGCGAGCGTGTTTCTCGCCATCTTCGTAATGGCTGTAACCAACTTTAGGCCGTGGCTGAAATATTCCCTAACTCTTGCAGCGGCAATATTGCCCTGTCTCCTCGTCTACATTGCGCGGCGCGCCCTTCAAACATAAGCGGGGCGGTCAGGTCAACAGGGGAACTAAGCTGTTGCAGTCACAATCTCCATATCTGTCATGCGAATCGCGCTCATCAATTGCCCGCATAGCTTGTGGATGCAAAAGCGTTTAAAATCAATGACTTGCATTTCGTATAATAGTAATTATGTTATAGCATAACATTGTTAGATTTGGAGCCCCTATTCAGGTTGCCGTTGTTCCTAATTGTTGTCATTTGTCCCTAGCGCGTTTCTCATCCGTTGAGACCCTGATGAATTACCGTCGAGCGCGACAAACATTGCCACTGCCAGGAGATTGCTGTGAAGACCAAAGACTCCTCTAACGTCCATTACCTGAAGAATGCCAAGAGGACCGAAGAAGCGTCTTCCCAGCCTCAACCTGCATCGAAGATACGCAGTAATCTGAATATTGGCGCCCCGTTGACCGGAGTCGTTTGGGCGGTGATTTTCTATTTCGCTGGTCCGTGGTCTGCATCACTGCTGGACTTCACGCCGGGCCCCGCATGGCTCTACGCTGTGTTCGGATTTGGGATTGGCACTTACATTGGCGTCGATTTGTTCGGCCATTTCCAGGAGCCGATCGAGTAGATTGGGCCCTATCCGGCTCAGCGACCTCCAAAGCCGATCAACCAAGCCCTATCTGTATGACCGTGGCTTGCCTACCCGACTCACCCAATCTGGCCAGAGCACACATGCGAATTCCTTCAGTAGGCCGTGAGGGCCCCCCTTCGATCATCATCTCTTACACAGCGGTGATTCTGAGCCCGTTCGCGATCGCCACAGTCGGCTACCTTCTGTATGAGAAGAAGTGGCTCCAGGCCGCAGCCCTGCTCCTGGCCACTGCAGGATTCGTGTACTCCGCGGTGCGCAATATCAAGCGGCGGCGCCAAGATCCGTAAATGTGACGCACGCCACTTGCGTGCTGGCATGATTTCATGCCAGCATTAGGCCACAAGGAGGAAGCCATGAACACCAGCGCCGCCGTATCTGAAGAGCCCATCAGCATTGCTGCTGCCGCGACGTTCTACCTCGGTGCCGTTGCCGCACTGGCCCTGCTCATAGCGGTCAGCTTTGGTGCTCCCTGGGTTCCAATCTGGGTCTTGCCGTTCATGTACCTGGTGGCCGGCTGCGTCCTCAATCGAGTCGTCCTCCGCCGCCTGGTAGAGTTCCACCCGCTCTACAACACGGTGGGCGTGGTCGCCAAGACAAAGCTCGTGTATGTCATTTTCTGGCCGATTGCCTACGCATACCTGCTCGTGATGCTGCTCATCGATCGCGTCCTGTAAGAACCACTCCCCTTCCCTGTTGATCAAAGCCCAAGGCCAGAAACCTTGGGCTTTTTCGTGCGTGGCCGTCCGTAGGCGGCCCTCGCTGTGTGTCGCAACTGCCCCCTCAAGCTTGACCAATCCAAGCCGATATTGCTGGCACTTATCTCCGCCAGACCTGCCGTATAGCGGCACTTTCTCCTGGCCAACTCCGCCCTAGTTGCAACCTGTTGCACGCTTGCATACACTTGCGCGCAATGCGCACTTTTTCCGAAATAGTGAACACTTTTTCCGAAAAGATGTGTCAATGAGTTGACGCTTTGGTGTTCTTTGCAATCGCCTTCGGGGACAGAAAAATGGCAGCAGCAGCAATCAAGCCGCTCAAGATGTACGCCGTAGCGGGAAAACTTCGCGAGCACAACCGCATCTATGAGGCTGAGCTGACGCAGCTGCTGCAGCAGAAAGCGATCCGCCAACTCGTCATCACCTGCCACCAGGACGACAGCTTTTCGCTGGCCGTGCTGGCAGATCATCGCGCCGATTACGCCTATCGGCCGTATGAACGAGTCGACAGCAAGGTTGTAAAGCTGCGGCGCGTGAGCATCGAGCAGGAGGGGTTTGCGCCCCTGTTCTCGGTGCGCAACCAGGCCCTCCGGAAGTACCGCAGCTTGGACACCCTTGTGGGTGCCCTGAAACGCTGTGGCCAGCTGCCGCCCATCTATCTCCGCCAAGGAAAATGAACACCATGAACATCGCTGCAAGCTCTGCATTGCCGCAGCCGAAGCTGCTGAAGCTGGGGGCCCTTCTGAAGGCCTACGCTCCGATCATCATCATGGCCGCTGTTCTGGCCGCACTGATGCTGTATCCGGACCCCGCGTTTGCCGACGCCAAGGCAAAGGTTGCCGAGAATGGTAAGAAGGGCTTCGATCTGTTCCTCGAATGGGCACAGTACGCAGCCGGCGCCGTTATCATTGGCATCGGCCTGATGACGATGGCTGGCCGCGTCGAGCTGAAGACCTTCGGCTTCGCTGCGCTGGGTTGCGGCATCGTCTTCAGCGCGGCCGTCATCGTCGAATACTTCCGCTAACGGAAGCCGATAAGCATGAGCAGCCAGAGGGACAACGGTTCCGAGGCCGGAGCGGGTCTTCGAGAAGATCCGCTTTTTGCTGCCCTGACGCGACCGTCGACAGTTTTCGGGATCACTGTCGACGTGTTCGCCTTCATTGTGACATTTGAAATGGCGTTGTTCATGTTCACCAAGAACGTGACCGTCTTCGCTTCAGGCCTCGCGCTCTACGGAATTGCCCGTGCAATGTCCGTGAAAGACCCGAGATTCTTCCGCTACTACCTACTGGCCCTGCAGACGAAGTGGCGGGGACAGACTCGCAGGCGCTGGGGCGGTAGTTCCTACTCGACCCATCCGACACGTAAGCGGAGCAAGCCATGATTCGCGCATTGAACGCTTTGCTCCAGGAGGAAAAGAGCGTAGAGGAGATGGTGCCCTACACCATCCACGTGACCCCGCACAACATTCGTACCAGTGCCGGTGACATGCTCACAATTATCAAGGTCGATGGCCTGTCACATCAGACGGCCAACGTCGAAGACCTGCAGCTGTGGCACGACCAGCTCAACAACCTCTTCAAGAACATCGCAGATCCGCAGGTTGCCTTGTGGAGGACCACAATCCGGCGCAAGCAGGCGATGTATCCCGGTGGCGAATTTCCGCCCGGTTTCGCGCACGACCTGAACCAGCACTACCGCGAAGTCATGAGCAAGGAGACGATGATGGTCAACGACCATTATCTGACCCTCATTCTGCGTGGTGAGCCAAAGCTGGCCAGCCTGTTCCGCAGCGCCAAGCGCACTCAGGCGGAGGTCGACAAAGAGCTCAACGACCGCTCGGCCGCGCTGGATGAACTTGCGCAGACCGTTACCGCTGCGCTCTCGGACTACAACCCCAAGAGGCTTGGGTTCTATGATCGCCGCGTTGCGAGCATAGGCCTGTCCCCTGACCGGCCGCACAGTGCACCTGCAGAGCTCCTGTCATTCCTCCTCAATGGTGAATGGACGCCGGTTCCGGTCCCAAGGCGCCGCTTGTCGGCGATTCTTCCCATCGCCCGCCCCACCTTCGGCGTGGACACGGGGCAGCTGCGCGGAGTTACTGATACCCAGCTATTCGCCATCCTGGGCGTCAATGAGTATCCGGAGACAACGGTGGCCGGGGACCTGAACGAGCTGATGGCCCTGCCGTTCGAGATCGTCACGACTCAAAGCATGTCTTTCTTTGAAAGACAGAAGTCGCTTGAAATGATGAAGTCTCAGCAGCGCAAGCTCCGCAATGCAGGAGACGCGGCCCGGAGCCAGGTAGAGGAGCTGGACGAGGCCATGGACGATCTTGCGTCAGGTCGCATCACGTATGGTGACCATCACCTCAGCGTCATGGTCAAGGCCTCCAACGACGAGGAGCTTGCAAAGAGAGTAGCGAAGTTGCGCAGCGCACTCACCAATTCTGGCTTCATCGTGGCCCGCGAGGACGTTACGAATGAAGCCGCCTACTGGGCTCAGCTGCCGGGCAATTTTAAGTGGCGCCCCAGGACGGGTCTTATCTCTTCCAGGAATGCGGCAGGCCTGATGGCCATGCACAACTTTCCTCAAGGCAAGGCCGACCGGAACCAGTGGGGCCCTGCCCTGGCACTGCTCAAAACGACTTCAGGGACGCCCTACTTCTTCAACTTCCATCTTCCGATCAAGGGGAAGCGCGAAGACGGCAAGGAATCGGATGACGAACGGGTGGCGGGCAATACCCTGCTGGTAGGTCCCACGGGCGCTGGCAAGACGGTCGTCCAGACGTTCCTCGTCGCTATGGCCGAGAAGTACTCTCCGACCGTTTTCACCTTCGACAAGGACTACGGCCAGGAGAATTTCATTCGAGGTATGGGCGGCGTCTACAGCGTGATCCGCAAGGGTGAGGACACGGGCTTCAACCCGCTGATGCTTCCACCAACGCCCCGAAACGTGCTGTTCGTTGACAACTTGGTCCAGTCGCTGGTCCGTCGCGCTGGAGAGACCCTCACGGCCGACGTCGAATATCAAATCACGCAAGCCGTCACCGCAGTGATGAACATGCCGCGCATGGCCATGAAGCGGTTTGAAACACTGCGGTCCTTCTTCCCGGAAACCGTGGACGGCGTCAACGTGCGCCTGAAGAAGTGGTGTGCCGGCGAGTCGCTGGGCTGGGCTCTGGATTGCGCCACCGACACGCTCAGTACCGAGGGCAACAGATACTTCGGTTTTGATATGACCGAGGTGCTGGATGATGGGCAAGTGCGATCGCCGATCATCATGTACCTGTTCCATCGCATGGAAGACATGATCCAGGGCCAGCCCTTCATCATGAACATGGATGAATTCTGGAAGATGCTTGACGACATTGATGCTGAAAAGAAAGCGAACGATGTGGTCAAGACCATCCGAAAGCGCAACGGCCTGGCCCTACTCGGCACGCAGAGCCCCAAGGACGTTTTGAAGTCCCGGATCGCACACTCGTTGATAGAGCAATGCGTCACCAAGATCTTCCTGCCCGCACCTATGGCAGAGGAGGCTGACTACATCGGTGGTTTCAAGCTGACCCAGCGCGAATTCGAGTGCGTGAAGTACGACATGCCAATCGCGAAGCTGCGTGGCTTCCTGGTCAAACAGGGCATGACCAGCGCAGTGTGCGAGCTCAACCTGGCAGGGTTTGATGATGAATTGGCCGTGCTGTCCGGCACCACGGCCTCGGTCGATGCCTGTCGTCGCGCGATCGCGAAGGCTGGTAATGATCCGCAGAAGTGGCTGCCGGTATTCCATCAACTGAGGAAGGAATGATGAACAAAGCAAAGAGCACGGCAGCTGGAATCCTGCTGGCCGCAAGCATGGCAGCAGTCGGATCTGCACAGGCAATGACGGTGTTCGATCCGTCGAACTTCGCGCAGAACATCATGCAGGTTCAGCAGATGATCCAGCAGATGAAGAAGCTCAACAACCAGCTGGCCGAAGCCCAGAAGCAGTCGAGGGAAGCTGTCGCCCAGACCGCGGCCATGACGGGCACCCGGGGAATGGAGCGAATCGTCACGGAGGCAACCCGCAACAACCCCGAACTCAACAAGCTGTCGTCCGAGATCGCGAAGCAGGCCCAGCTGTTGAGCAAGCAGGACCTGGGTTCCATCAACTCCGCCTACGGCGACATGGTTGACAAGCGAGGTAAGAACGCTGACGCCGGCATGGCCGCAAGTGCGCAGGTATTCGCCAACGCCAACGAGCGGTTCACCAATCTGCAGCGCCTGGTCAACAGCATTGGCACCGCTACGGATGACAAGGCCATCCAGGACCTGCAGGCGCGAATCCAAGCCGAACAGGTCATGCTGCAGAATGAGGCCATCCGCGCGCAGGCCATGAACGGCCTTCTGATGCAACAGAAGGAACAGGAACTGCAGCTGCAGCGTCGCAAGGTGCTCAGCGAGAGGTTCACGCTGTGACCGCGCGTGACACGGGCATGAAGGCCGGCCGCAGCGCATGGCCGATTGCGGGCGGCACGCGTGCCTTGGTGGCATCGGCCATTCTCGCCGGCGCAATCCTTACCGGCTGCGCCGGCCCGGGCTCGGCGGATGAGGATCTCCGCACGGCAAAGCACACTGTCGAGGAATACCGGAAAGTCCCGGAGCTGCGCGAAGCAACCCTGAACGCGTGCAGATCCACTAGCGCGCCCTCGATGGCCGACCTTCACCAGCAGTATCCCGCGTGCGAACGCGCGTTCGAGGCGCACAAGCTGCTGATGGATGAAGCTATGAGCGATGCCATTCGCACATCCAATCAGCGCGAACTCGAACGGCGCGGCGCTGCCAAGAAGCCCACGGAGTGACCCATGATCTCGGCTGCAGTCAACAACCCAATGGTGTTTCAGTTCCTCTTTGAGGACGCGCTCGCTGCCATGAACAACTTCGCCAGCAACGGGTCGGCAAAAATGGCGACCATTGCGGCTGCAGCCGGGATTCCCATGATGGGCATCTACGTGATGCTCTACGGCTTCGGAATTCTCAGCGGGAAAGTCCATGCCCCGGTCAGTGAGGGCCTGGAGCGCCTCTTCAAGATGACCCTCATCTTTACCTTTGCTACTTCCGCCGGCGTCTACAACGAATACGTCATCGACTTCTTCAGCCAAGTCCCTGGCGCGATTGGCTCTGAGCTCGCCCAAGAGGGCATGAGCAAGGAGTTCTCCATGTCGGACACCAACAGTACAGCGCAGATGCTCGATGGCGCGTTGGGGGCTGGGCTGAAGGCCGGGCAGGCGGCATGGAACATGAATGCCGGGCTCGATATTCCAGCGGCGGTTGGCTACGCGATCATCGCTATTGCGATCTGGACATTCGTCGGCCTGGTGTGCGCGTTCGGCGGCGCCTTGGTTCTCTGCGCGAACATGGGGCTGAACATCATGCTGGCCATCGGACCGCTGTTCATCATCCTGGCGATGTTCAAGGCCACAGCCCAGCTTTTCGTAGCTTGGACGCGGCAGCTCATCACTTTCGGCGTCTTCTTCATCGTGATAGCGGCAGCGGTGACCCTCACGTTCGCGTTCTTCAGTCCCTTCGTTACACAGCTGGGCGAAGCCACCAATGAAGGTGGCGCGACTGGAACCTCCATGATCGTGGTGAGCTTTATCAAGCTGCTGTGCTTCTGCGCCACCGCAATTCTCTGCCTGGTGCAATCCATATCCTGGGCATCCGGCCTGGCTGGCGGCGTCGGCGTAGCGGCTGACGGGCACCTGCGCAGAATGATGGGTTCGGCCATCTCGGCCGCAGGCGGACCTGTAGCTGCAGCGGGCGGCGCCGCAATCAAGGCGATTCGGAATCGGGAGTCTTCGGGCGGATCTATCCGCAACACTGGCAAGTCGCAGGCCTACCTGCGTGGCACGTCCAAGCGCGTTTGAGGAACACTGCAATGATCGATACCAACAACGACGAATACTTGAAGGCGGCGAGAGAGTTCGAGATCGACCGTGAATCGACCTCTGAGAAGAACAGACGCGTCGCATGGACGGTAGCGGCGATCGCGATCGCGATCGCCCTGGCCTGCATCGTGTCGATTACGGTCATGCTACCGCTGAAGACCATTGAGACCGTCGTCATCCGCGTGGACAAGTCCACTGGTTATGCGGACGTCATTCAGAAGGGGGACGACCCCGCCGCGATGCCGCAGGAATCGGAACACAAATTCTGGCTCGCTACTTACGTGAATGCTCGTGAGGAATACAGCGACGCTCAGGGATTTGCGAACTACCGTCGCGTCGGGCTCATGTCCACACCTGAAGAACAGGTGCGCTACTTCCCCACCATGGACCCGGACAGCCCCAAAAGCATGTTGAACGTGTTCGGGACTCATGGGCGGGTGGAAGTGAAGATTCTTAGCATCGCGCTCCCGGATGAAGGGGTTGCGACCGTGCGCTTCCGCAAGATCGAGAAGATGCAGGGGGCGCCGCGGGAGAGCCAGTGGATTGCCACGATCAGTTACAGCTATGAGGGGTTGCCGACAGACGCGGCAGATCGCCTCCTCAACCCTCGCGGTTTCATGGTGAGCGAGTACCGGATCGATCCTGAGAGCAGCACGATGGCTTTCGGGGGGGACCGCTGATGGCCAAGAAGGAGGCCCAAGCGCCCGCCGAAGGCGTGAGCGAAGTCGATGAGATCTCGCCCAAGCGCGGAATTCCAAGCCTGAACGCCGGTGGCAAAGGCTCGATGCCGGCTGCAGTGAAGCTGGTGGTGGGTTGCGCTGTGATTCTAGCCATCCTCGGCGTTGTCGCTACCGTCGCCTTTCAAAAGGCCAAGCAGTCTCGTGACGAGAGGGCAACGGAAAAGGCAGAGGCCACAAAGGCCACGTCAGAGTCGAAACTGAGGCAGCTGAGCGAGAGCGACTTCGAGAAGCCGCCGCTGCCCCCAGCTGCAGGCGGCGAGCTTAACGATCAGCAGGCGCCGCAGGCGACAGCCGACGCGAGCGGCGCCACGGGCGCTCAGTATGCGTCGGCTGCAGGCCAGCCAGCTGACGGCACGGCCACAAGTTCCGGCCAGTACGCCGTGCCTGCAATGTCTCCCCAGGAGCAGTACGCAGAAGCCCTGAAAGCGCGCAGGTTGGCGCCGGCTCTCGGCGCATCCATGGCGCCAACGGCCGGCCAGGACAGGCCCGCCGCCGGCGCAGTTGGCGCCCTGCCCGGCCAGCTGCCAACGGACGGAAGCGACCTCGATGCAGCGATGGCGGAGGCGCTTCGCGCGTCTGCCCGGGGGATCGGTCAGGGAGGGGCTGCGGGTGACCAGCAGCAGTCCGCTCGCAACAGCCTGGAGGATTCACTTCGCGCAGTGAACCCCACGCTGAGCATCGCCGCTCAGCTATCGGACCCGTCAATGACCATCAGCCAGGGCACGATCCTGCCATGCTCCCTAGACACGGCGATCAACAGCCAGCTGCCCGGAATGGTCAAGTGCACACTGAGCCTTCCCGTCTACAGCACTGATTCACGCGTTGTCCTGCTCGATCGCGGAACGACCCTCATTGGCCAGTATCAAGGTGGTCAGATGAAGCAGGGCATGAGCCGCATTTTCGTGCTTTGGACGCGTGCAGAGACTCCCCAGCACGTGATCGTACAACTGGACTCTCCTGGTACCGATGGACTCGGCCGTTCTGGCATTGGCGGAAAGGTCAACAACCATTTCTGGCAAAGATTCGGTGCCGGGATGGTACTGAGCGTGGTCAACGACAGCCTCACCTATGCGACGCAGCAGCGCAGCAATCGCGGTGGCGACACGCAGAACTTCCAGTTCGGCTCCACCAGCGAGACAGCTAAGGATGCTGCAGCCATCGCGGTGGAGAACTCGGTGAACATTCCGCCCACCCAGTCAACCGCTCAAGGCAGCACCATCAACGTGTTCATTGCGCGCGACCTGTACTTCGGAGGTGTCTATGGACTCCGCCTCGCAAACCAGTGACCCCCTACCCCACGGCGAAAGCAGCGGCGCCTCCGGCGCCGCTGCGCGCTTTGCGGCCCTGGAGCTGTACCTGAGTCCTGTCAGGGCGTTCATGTCAGCAGAAGTGACGGAGGTCTGTATCAATGCACCAAAGCAAATATGGACCGAAACCCACGAGGGTTGGCGAGTGCATGAGGCGCCCGAGCTGGATTACGGCACCCTGCAGCTTCTAGCAAAACAGTGCGCTACGTCCTCGGGCCAAGACATAAGCGTTGCCTCGCCCCTGCTTTCTGCAGCCTTGCCGACAGGCGAACGCGTTCAAGTGGTCATTCCCGGGGCAACTTCCGCAGGCCACGTGTCTTTCACCATACGCAAGCCGACCCCGCGATCCTTCACTATGGATCAGTATGAAGACCAGGGCTTCTTCGAGTCGGTAAAGGTCACGCACGGGAAGCTGCTGGAGCATGAGATCCGCATGCTGGAGCTGCTCAATGGCGGCAACTATCGCGAGTTCTTGCAGATGGCCGTGCAGACGCGGCAGACGATTGTGGTTTCGGGAGCAACTGGCTCTGGCAAGACCAGTTTCATGAAGACGCTGGTCAACCTGATTCCTGAGCAGGAGCGCCTTATCACGGTTGAAGACACACCTGAGCTCACGATTCAGAAACAGCCCAACCATGTGCGGCTGTTCTACTCCAAAGGCGGCACCAGCGCCTCAAAGCTCACCGCCATGGATCTCATCGAAGCGACGATGCGCATGAAGCCGGATCGTATTCTGCTGGCGGAGATTCGCGACGAGGCCGCGTACTACTTCATCGAGGCCGCGAACACGGGCCATCCCGGTTCGATCACCTCGGTGCACGCAAATAGCGAGCGCGACGCGTTCTCCCGCATAGAGACGCTGATGCGCAGAGCCGAGCCGGCGCGAGGCATGAGCGATGCGCTTCTCGCCAAGGTAGTAAGGAACACGGTCGATGTGGTCGTTCACGTCGGGAAAGTAGCAGGAAAACGCCGAATCACAGGAATCTACTATGACCCAGAAAGCAAGCATTCCCTCGTGGGTTAAGTGGCCCATCATCTGCGCCGGCGGCGCAGCGATGTTGTTCATCTGGATTGCCCTGGCCTCGAAGATTTTCGTAGCGATTCTGTTCAAGGGTGACGCCCCATTTAAGGCCGAGACGTTCACGATCATTGAGTACCTCATCGCGTACTACCAGCAGCGCAAGGTTGTGACCATCGCCGTGCTCTCCCTGGCCGCCTCCGGCTTGGTGAGCATCGCTCTCCCTTTGTTGGTCATGGTTCCCAAGCAGCGCAAGCTCCACGGTGAAGCGCGCTTCGCGTCGAAGGCCGAGATTTCCAAGATGGGCTTAAATAGTGGAGACGGCCTGGTCATGGGAAAGGCCCACGGGGAATACCTGACCAGCCCCGGCCAGCACCACGTGATGCTTGCCGCCCCTACGGGCGCCGGCAAGGGTGTAGGTGCTGTGATTCCCGTTCTGTTGACCTGGGATCACTCGGCCATTGTCCTGGACGTGAAGAAGGAGAACTTCCGCCTGACCTCGAAGTTCCGCGAATCCTGTGGCCACCAGGTGTTTTTGTTCGACCCCGGCTCCTCCGATCGCCGGACCCATCGCTGGAACCCTCTCGGGTATGTCCGGGAGGCTCACGCAGACCGCGTAGACGACATTCAGAAGATCGGCGAAAAGATCTATCCGGACGTGGACGGCACGGACCCCATCTGGAGCGGTGGCTGCCGAGGCCTCTTCCTTGGCATCACGCTCTACCTGTTCGAGACTGAAGGCCGCTTGCGCACCATGGGCCAGGTCACTCGTGAGGTTTATGGCCTGGACGACGACAAGCTGCTTGCGCAACTCGACAGCCGGGGCAAGAGCGGTAAGCCCTACTCCACCGAATGCGAGCTTTCGCTCAGGGACTACCTAAAGGCACCAGACAAGACTCGCGAGTCGATTCGCAAGACCTTCACCTCGCGGCTCGAACTGTTCATGAATCCGAACATCGATGCGGCGACCTCGGCCAACGATTTCGATCTGCAGGCACTGCGGAAAGAGCGGATCACCATCTATCTCGGTGTCACGCCCGACAATCTTGATCGGATGCGCCCCCTCTTGTCCCTGTTCTTCCAACAGGTCCTCGATCTGCACACGCGCGAGCTGCCTGAGCACAATCCCGCCCTGAAGCACCAACTGTTGTTGCTTATGGATGAGTTCGTGGCTATGGGCAAGATGCCGACCCTGCTCGGCAGCATCGCCTACATCCGCGGCTACAACATCCGCCTGATGCCCATTTTCCAATCGCCCTCCCAAGTGGAAGCGCTGTACGGGAGAGCCGGCGCCTTGGGCTTCTTCCAGAACCACACCTGCAGGATGATGTTTGAGCCTGCGGACTATGAAACCGCCGAAGCACTGTCCAAGGAACTTGGAACGGAGACGGTAACAAAATGGTCCAAGTCGAAGCCGTTGCTCTTGGGCAAGGGAGGCGGATCGCAAAGCGAGAGCCAACAAGGCCGAGCCCTGCTAATGGCCCAAGAGCTCACCACCATGGGCACCAAAGCCATGATTCTGCTGATTCGTGGCCAGCCCCCGGTGAAGTGCCAAAAGCTCTTCTACTACGATGACCACACGTTCCTTGATCGCTTGAAGAGCGTTGCCCCGTCTCTCGCTGCCCTCGACAACACCTGGTACAACCAGCTGCTGAGCAAGGCAGGGATCGGACCGATTCGCCGCAAGCCGAATAAGCAGCAACTGGACCACGCGCAGTTCAGCGGCGAGCTGTCCAATGAGCCAGCCCCCGTTCCCCTGCCCCAGCCAATGAAGCTGGACCGCCCATCCGACAAACGGCCGATGCGGAATGTTGAACTGGCGGACCTTGACAATATAGACTCGTTGCCGCTATCGGACTTCAACGTGGATTTCTCACAGGTCGAAATACCTGACGGGGATCTGGACGAGGATCAGATAGAGGCGCTTGCCGATACGGTCTATCGGCAAATGAACAAAAACTAACTCTATAGGGGTTTCCCGTGACCGAACAAAGAACCGCCAGCGCGCCGCGCAGGCCGCAACTCGCCTTGAACGAGATCCGCCGTACCGACGCTCAGGCTTCAGAGAAGCCGAGCTTCATCATCCCGGCGAGCGTTGCTCCGTACTACCACCTGGACGGCCGCGTGATGCGGTCCGCTGCAAGGCCGGACAAGATCGAAGTGGTTGATCGCGGAAGTCGCATGCACGCTTACCGTCCCGTCTCCGCCTTTACCATCCGTTCCATGGTCCAGATGGCTGAAGCACGGGGCTTCCAGGAAATCGCCATCACCGGCGACGCTGCCTTCCAGAGCCGTGCATACATTGAAGCCACGGATCGGAACATTGGGGTGAAAGGCTACACCCCGACTGCCAAGGACATGGAAATCCTCAAGAATCGCGCAGACCGGCGCGAGGCGAAGGAGAATCCGAAGGTCCAGGCCTTCTTGGCGGCTACCGAAAAGAAGCTGATGACTGCGGCCGCGAAGAAGTTCCCGGAGCTCAAGGAAGCATTCGCTGTTCGGGCGGCCACCGACAAGCATGCTGAAACCCTGCAGGGCGACAAGGCGCAGGCGCAGTTCCGCAGCGCGATGAACGATCGGATCGCACTGGCCCTGCACCGCGGCGAACCCTTGCCGGAAGTGAAGATCAGGCAGGAACCTACGAAGGCCACCAGCAAGGACGGCCAGGAACGCTAGTTTCCTTCCCGCATGGCCCGCCCTCCTGGCGGGCCATGCTCTGTCAGAGAGATCATCATGACCGGCATGCCCTACCCCATTGATGGGGTGCAGGAGGGCGACCGTGCCCTGCTTGCACAAATGACCAGGGAACAGCTGACGATCGCCGCTGCCCAAGTCAACCTGCACCATAAACAGCTCCAGCGATCGATTCTCGGAATGGGCGCAGACCAGGAGCTCCTCAACAAACGGAGCTTTCTCTCGCGCTCCCAAGCCGAGCTGGATAAATCGCTGGCCAGCAATCCGCAGTTGGCCACCCCATTTCTGCGCGTGGAATCTTGGATCAAGTCTGCTTTGGCAGGCGATGGCTCTGCCCTACGAGCACTGCAGGGCGTTGCCGGCGCAACGCTCGCCAAACAAGCAGAGGTTGAGCTTGGCGAACGCCCCCAAATCAACTCGCCACCGGAACCATTCGCAAATGCCATTGAAGGCCTCGGGTCGAGCGTCGCTACGCCTGTGGCGAAGCCGCTGTACCAACACCACTATCGACCTGACGGCTCGGTCGACAAGAGCAGCGTCCAGTATCGCGCGGAGGGACAACGCATCGAGTCGAATTTCGATGACGGCGCAACTGTAGCCGCGATGCTGGATCTGGCTGCACGGAGCGGTTGGACGGCCATCAAAACTCGCGGCAGCACCGTATTCCGACAGGCGGTTTTCATCGAAGCCATGGCGCGCGGGATTCAGGTATTCGGGTACAACCCCACCAACGCTGAGTTGGCTGAGGGCCTGCAGCGCGCAGAGGCTCGCGGTAACGCCACTGCGGCTCACCGCTCTCCCGAGGCCCAAGCCTTCATCGAGGCGAAGTCTCAGGAGGAGCGCAAGCGTACCGCAGCCACCTACCCGGAGCTCGGCAAAGCATTCGTTCTGTTGGCCAGCGCCGAAAAATGGGCCAGCTCCGTGCTCCGCCCGCAGGACGCTGCCACCTTTACGGAACGCATCCGAAACAACATCGCGCAAGACCTGGATAGCGGCATCAAGTTGCCTGCAATCCAACTCCGAGAAACGCAGCTGGCTGCCCGCAGCGCACAAGCAAGGTGAATGACCATGAGTATTGAAACCAACCAAATAGCCGCGCCGGCCACTGGCCTGACGGAAATCGATGGCAAGGCCGCAACCTCTGTTTCGTGGTCGCGCGCGGTCGACGGCGAGAAGGTCAGCTACACGCTTATTTTCCGCTCCGGGACCAAGCAGCTGGCCCGACTCAAGGATCTGACCGCCGATCAGGTCGGCGCCGCCCTCGGCGACACGAACGCCCGTAGTACGCACTACTCGACCGAAAGCAAGGGATTGCTCAAGGGCAAACAGCTTCACTATGCGCAAGGCATCTCGCCGCAATTGGCCGCCCAGTACAAGGACAGCCCTGAGAATGCGGCCGCGCAGGTGTATTCAACTACACCGCAGGCTGAGCCTGTCGCGGAAGAAACGAATGTTGATTTCCGGGACGACACCCAGAATGAACGAGCGAAAGAGATCATTGCCAGACAGTCTGGCAACGATCTACGCGAAGACGCCGGCGAGGAAACGTCGCGAGCGAGTGAGGTCGATCAGCCTGCGCCCGGGATGACCCGTCTCTATCACGGCAGCGCCACCCCAGGGCGTTTTGACGGCGATGCGTGGTACTCCACTGACAGAGCGTATGCCGAGAACTACCGCCCCGGGGCTGAGTTGCAGTACGTGGACATGCCTACCGAGTGGGTGAATTCCCAGTTGGACCCCGATGGCTACGGCCAGACCGTCGACAAAGGGCACACGCTCAACATTGAGCTCGGGGACGATGTCGCCGGCATGCGCCAACCAGTGCTGCAACCATCTGGCAGCAAGGAGTCTGCAGGTCACACCGGCGTCGACCAGGACGAAGAAGCGCAGAACGTCGTTGACAAGGATGACGCAGAGCATGCTGGTGAGCCCGCTGTCGATGAAGAATTAGAGGCGCGTGAGGCGTCGCGAAAAGCACTGCAGGAGGAGCTCGATGCAGCTTTCTATCACGTCGACAACAAGTATTACCGCCGCGACAACGACAACAAGCTTGCAATTCTTGAAGCTGGCTCAAAGTTGCGCACGGCTGACTCCGATCCTTACGTAGCTGTGTCGATGGTGAAGTTGGCTGAATCGAAGGGGTGGGATTCCATCAAGGTTGCTGGCACCCCGGAATTCCGCCGCGCAGTTTGGATGGAGGCGGCTCTTCGGGGCATTCAGGTTCGAGGGTACAAGCCTACCGAGGTCGATCTCCTGAAGCTTGCAGAGAAGCATGACGCTCGCCTCAGCAATTCGGTAGAGCAGCTTGAACAGAAGGACCACGCCTCCACGCAACGCAGCGGAAAGGCCACCTTCTCCAGAGAAGCGATGCACTCTCCGAATGAGCCATCGCAAGAGAAGCCCAGCCCGGAAGAGAATGCCCGCAAAGGTACCGTGGGCCTGGTGCTTAGCCATGGTGCCGCCAAGTTCAATTTCGACAAAGACGAATCGCTCAACTACTACGTCCGTCTGCAGACTGATGCTGGCGAGAAGGTGGTCTGGGGCATCGATCTTGAACGAGCAATGGCGAAAGGCGAAGTGCAGAACGGCCAACGTGCTGAGCTGGTTTACCTCGGCCGCCAACCCACGCAAGTGCTGGCCAATAAGCGGGATGAAACGGGTGCTGTTGTCGGCAAGGAATGGATCACCAGCCATCGCAATGCCTGGTCCGCGACACGAATCGAAGCGGACCGCGAGGACGCGGCGGTCAAACCGCAGGCGGTAGCCGTGCCGGATAAGGCAGCGGGCCAGGCGGTGGATGGCCAGAAGTCCTCCGCACCTGGGATTCCTCAGCCAATAGTGCCGCCGTCTGCAGCAAGCGATGTGGCGCTACCGGACAAGGATTCGCCTCAGCGAGCTGCCCAGGCCTTCCGTTCCAACCAGCAACCTGAAACCTGGAGCACAGCGGCAAAGCAACATCCGCAACTCACTGCTGCATATGCCCAGCTGAGCGTGCTCAAACGATATGCGCAGGACAGCTTGCCCGAGGCACAGCGTGAGGCTTTCGTCTCTCGCCAAGTTCATAACATCGCCAAAGAGCTTGAGGCCGGGCGTCCACTGAGCGCGATCCAAATTGCGACGCAGATGGAAAAGAAGTCCCAGCAGAAAGAAGCATCCGCCGAACGCTAAACGGACAACCTCAGATGACAAACAACACTCACATTGCACACAACATCGACTTCGATCTCGCCCGCGATCGACTCGATGACCTGGCCGGCGTCCGGTTCCGGTCGTACCTGGAATTGAGGGAGGCCGGCAAGCCCGAGGCAACCATCCACGCTGCCCGCGTGGCCTACCTGGAAACCTCCGCACTCAGGCGCTCGCTGAAGCCAACGGACACCCAGCAGATTGAAAGCATCCTGGAGAGTTCCAATGGCTAAGTCGCGCCTATCGCCCAATGAGATCCACACCATTGCGACTGCCTATGCCGAGCTGGAGATCTACACCAGCGAGCGATCGGACAAGCCGACTGCAGTCCTGCTTCTGGGACAGGAAGGCGCCGGCCGCCACGCGCTAATTTCTGAGGTTGGGTATAACCTCAATCAGCAGGGCGGTTACGTGTCTGCCAACAAGGAGACTGTGCGCCAGCTGCTGCCGTACTACGACGAGTTGAAGCGGGATCAGGGAAACATTGATGCCGTTACACGTGAAGATGTGAAGCTGCTCTCGCGCGAGATTCACCACCAGGCGCTTGAAAGCAAGCGCAACCTGGTCATCGAGGCGGCCCAGCACGACACCAGCGAATCGTTGCACCTGGCCAAGTCGCTCAAAGCGGCCGGGTACCACGTTGAAGTCCACGCAGCCGCGGTCAACGACCAAATAAGCTATGCGCGTGCAGCTCTAAACTACGAAAAGCAGGTCAGTTCCGGGCACCCGGGAACCTACGTTTCGGCGGGCGAGCATGGGCGCAATTTCGCTGACGCATCGGAAACACTTCGACGGATCGAGTATGCCGGCGCTGCCGATCGGATCGTTGTCTACAACCGCCTGAGCGATCCTATCCTCGACAGGAAGCCCGAGCCAGGTCAGCTGACCGCGAGCGAAACATTCGACAGAGCGCGGGGGCAGCTGTCGGAGTACGAGCGGGTCAACCTAGTGGAGACGTGGGACGCCGTGGTCGAGAGCATGCAGAAGCGCGGCGCCCCGAATGCAGAGATGGATCGTGTCACCGAATCTGTCGAGCGAGCACACTACACCATGCGTCGTTCTGAGCCAGCGCGGGAGTCCTACGAATTCCAGAATCCTACGGAAACCAATAGAAGTCGCGAATTGAGCGAGAACTACGGCGCCAAACTCGCTCATTCGTTCCGAGAGGATCGGCGTGCTGATGCGGCCATCCGGCCTGAGTTGGTCAATGCTTTCGCCCAGATGGCCCAGGCAGCTCGCGTGGCAGAGCAGGCAGAGGCGCAGGTGGGCCAGAAGTTCTTGGAGGCCTACAGCAAGCGCGTTGCAGCCGGACTAGAAGCTGGAACGGACTACAAGCCGGTTGTGATCCGCGATAGCAGTGAGAAGCCCAAGACTGCAGAGTTGGAACGATAGGCACGGCGATGACGAAGCCCGGCACCCCCGGGCTTCGTCATTTATGGCATGGGTGAGCGTTGCTCACGATGACCGAACTCCTGCAACGCTGAATCTGTCTTGCACCGGCCTCCAGGTCATCGACCGGCGCCGCCGATAGCGCGGGTAATCTCTAACGCCGCGCTTCCCACGACGTGCCCCTGCAGCTGAGGCCGGTGCCGGCGAAGCTTCCGGCCCAGCCACCCTATCCTCACGCTGAATCTGTCTTGCGCCGGCCGCCAGGTCATCGACCGGCGCCGCCGACAGCGCGGGCAATCTCTAACGCCCCGCCTGCCGCGACGTGCCCGCTGCAGTGGGCCTGCAGGGAGACTCCGTCTGGCTGGCATCTACCCTACCCCCGTCGCCTTCGGGAAGCGCCAGCGACCGCACACGCGCCCTGGGCATCATTCGCCGCTGCAGGCGGCGCGGGCAATCTCTAACGCCTACCCTCGCCGCGACGTGCGCCCTGCAGCTGAGGCCGGTGCCGGCGAAGCTTCCGGCCCAGCCACCCTACCCTCACGCTGAATCTGTCTTGCGCCGGCCGCCAGGTCATCGACCGGCGCCGCCGACAGCGCGGGCAATCTCTAACGCCCCGCCCTGCAGGCCCGCTGCAGTGGGCCTGCAGGGAGACTCCGTCTGGCTTGGCATCTACCCTACCCCCGTCGCCTTCGGGAGGCGCCAGCGACCGCACACGCGCCCTGGGCATCATTCGCCGCTGCAGGCGGCGCGGGCAATCTCTAACGCCCCGCCCTGCAGGCCCGCTGCAGTGGGCCTGCAGGGAGACTCCGTCTGGCTTGGCACCTACCCTACCCCCGTCGCCTTCGGGAAGCGCCAGCGGCCGCACAAACGCCCTGGGCGCCATTCGCCGCTGCAGCCGGCGCGGGCAATCTCTAACGCCCACCCTCGCCACGACGTGCGCCCTGCAGCTGGTGCCGGTGCCGGTGCCGGCAAAGCTTCCGGCCCAGCCACCCTACCCTCACGCTGAATCTGTCTTGCGCCGGCCGCCAAATCATCGACCGACGCCGCCGACAGCGCGGGCAATCTCTAACGCCCGCCTGCCGCGACGTGCCCCAACACTCAGCCCTCAATCATTGCTGGTTAGTGGCTGGCCAAGCCGCTTAGGCTTCCCCTGCAACCTACGCCACGCTCCATGCCCTAAGCGCAGCATTGGCCGTTCAATCAGACGATGGACGATCATCGCCACACAGCAGGTGGCAATGAAGCTCATGATGAAAAAGGCCCAATTCCCCAAAGCAGAGCCCGTCATAGCAAAGCTGGCTGCGAGACGTCCGCAGATGGAAAGCACAAATAGATGGGTCAGATACAGTGAGTAAGATGCGTCCCCCAATAGCACAGCGACTCGCGGCACTCGAATCTTGTCGGCCAGTTCAAGCCGAGCCAGACCAGCCACAATCAAAGCAGCTGCGGGCCCGAACGCAAGCGTCCTGGTGCCGGGAGACTCACCATGATTGGGCATATCGATGAGCAGGGCGCAGGCGCCTAGAAGCCACGTAATGCCCACAGCCAACATTCCCCATGCTGCCGCCACAGTGAGTCTGCGCCAGTACAGGCCAGCTAAGGCGCCGGCAATGAACTCAAAGGCCAGAGGACTTGTCACCAGGATGGCCCAAGGTGATTGCGCCGGAAGCAGTTGCGCGAGTGCAAGGCCGACTGCCCAAGCGCCGAGCAACCAAGGCACCGTCCGCTGCGATGCTGCTGCAAGGGCGATAGCTGTCAGGACATAGAAATAGAGCTCGTAGGTCAAGGTCCAGCCGACCACAAGCAGAGGCCCTCCCTGTACGGGCAGGAGAAGCAGAGATTCCATCACGCTTTTCTCAGCCAACGCCGGGTCCAACGCAGACGGCCGAACAGCCAGGACTGCAAGGATGGCAGCAGTGCAGATCCAATAGAGCGGGTAGATCCGAATGACGCGTTTGCCGAGGAAGTCGGCTGCAGCAGACGGTTTCCCAAAACGCCCGCTCGTCACCGTGGCCATGATGAAGCCAGAAATGACGAAGAACAGGTCGACGCCCGCAAAGCCGAAGTGAGCCAGGCCTCCGAGCACCGAGACACCTGCGCCATACACACGTTCCGCGTTGATCTGATGGTAGATGACTACCCAAGCTGCAGCTAAAGCGCGCAGTGCTTGAATGGAATAGAGGGTGTTGGGGGAGCTCCGCTCCATGAATTGTGTATCCGAGTAATTGCAGGTGGGAATTGTAGGGGCCCTGGAAGTGCCCTGCCCTCAGATTGAACGAGACGTGCGGGCTACGGGCATAGCCACAGTCATCCCCCCTCAGCTACCGAGGCAAAGCAGTCGCCTAGAGGACGCGACTCATCCCCCCCGCGCCCCCGGCGTGCAAGCTCCGCCCGGAAGTCGCGACCCCACTCATCCATTGCTTTCTCCGCCGCAATTTCCTCCGCGAGATCGAAGTCGATCGGGAACAAATCAGCCATAAAACCTCCGTCTAAATAGATGTTTGATTGCTCTATGCGTCCGGCTCATCGCGGGCGATTCTTGGTCTGCTGGCTCCAGCAGTACGGTTGGCCAACTCATCCTGTACGGCTCTGCGTAGCCTCTGGCGTTCGGTTTCGACCGGGGGCAGATCCGCAAGGAATGTCCGAATAGCGACCGCTATCCCCCCCTCCTCCCCGCCTTCGCGCTCCAGCTGGTCTGCCAAACGAGCCCAAGAGCCCCGGATTTGCCGCTGACGCTTCAAGCTTTCAGCCTCCCAAGGGTGCTGCCCCTGCTGAATCTGGCCAGCAATGCTCCGCACCGCGTCCCGCACCTTATCGCGCTGCGCCGTCGAGCTTTTACGGGCATCCAGGTGGAACACAGGTTGAGTCATCGCCTTCCGGACGACCCCCCGCGTGCGCCGAGGCGATGCCTCGGCAAGCAGGCCCTGCCCTCGCAGTTGCTGAGCCAGGTCCTCTCGCCAGAGTCGTAGATCATCCTTCTTGTGCGAAAGCCGCGTGCCGTCGTACCCGAGTGAGCGAACCGACACATGGACGTGCGGATGATCCGTGTCTCGATGCTCGACTAGCAGGTAATCATGATTGTCTCCAAACGCCCTCTCCGCGAACCGTTTTGCACCGACAACAAATTTGTCTCTGTCGGTTTCCGGCGGCATCGACAGCACCAGATTGACGGATTCCTTGGAACCGACTTGGAACTCATCTATGCGATGCGCATGAAGCGCCCCCAGCGTATTGGCGACCCCTCGGGCCAACGCTTCCTTGAACCCCTCCAACTCCGTGCCCAAAGGCAGCCTCAGCGAAAGAACCTGCTTTCTCGGGTCAGGGGAAGCAACCTCCTTGAGCTGCCAGCGCTCTGCCAGGTGGTAGCCGCGCGCCATTGAGGTGATCTCTGCCCGCACTTCGGACAACAAGGCCGCGCGCTCCACGTCGCTACGAACGACAGTGGAGAGCTTGAGGACCTCCGCGGCGGCCTGACGCCGCTGACCGACTGCCTCACCGTTGCTGTCCCACCAAGCCTGCGCAACGGTTGACACCTCTTTGCGCCCGGAAACCTCGCCATGAGGCGTTTCAGCGATGAGCTTTCCGTTTCGTGTGATGTAGTTCAGGTGTTCACCAAGCTGTTCGCGACCGCGCGAGCAACTCGACACCTTCACCATCACTTCTGGATGGCCTTCGGCAATGCGCGTGAGTTTGGCAAGTCCGCCCCCAGAGGCGTCTGACTTCGTCCGCGAAGCGCGATTGCTATCCCCCCTGCTCCGACCGGCCTTGCCTCCACTGCCAGAAAGATCGGAACGATCCTCCGACATGCCGCGTCTGCCACGCTTTGGCACGTCGATGACGATTCCCAGGTCTTCCATCTTCGGCCGTGTCATCAGAATTCACCCCGGCGCAGTCCAGCCTTCTTGATGGCTTGGATTTCCCGTTCTACTGCCCTGACCTGCTGCGACACGGCTTCCATGAGCTTTACCTGCGACATCCACTTTTCTTCTTGATTCAACCGGCGAACGGCAGTGTTGAGATTGCGGCCGAGAGCCATGAGCTGGAGTTGGGCTTGCTGAAGCGCTGCAACTTCCTGGTGCGTGTGGACAGGCGCCGCCGATAGACGTGCGCGCACCAAAGCCGCCAGCCATCCAGAAATGGAATGCCCCTCGACTGCCGCTGCCTTCTTAACGGCCGCGATCTCTTCCAGATAAAGCCTGATCGAGAGGCTAGGGCGCTTGCCGCTCCCAGCTTCTTCGGTTCTCTCCTGCAAACCAACGTCGCCTTGCTCACCGAGTATTTGCCGCATCAGCAGCACCTGTAGGGCTTTCAGGCTTAGCCCACGGCTCTTGGCGAACGCCTTCCATCGAGAGTGCAAATCAGAAGGCACCTTCAACAACAGGGCCTTTTCAACGCTCTCCGGCTCTTTTATGGCCATTTCAGGGCTCTCACAATCCAGAATATATATTATCACCGCCGCATGGCTATCCTGCCCTAGCTTAATTGCTTCTGCAATCGGTCCGCATGCGGACCGCCCGGCATAGCCGGCTGCTCGGTTGCTCCGGGGGACGCGTTGGCAGGGGCGGACCCTCCGCGCGCGCGGGCCGAAGGCCCCGCCTGGGCATCCAGGCGCAACCCGAAAAGCCCGTCGCTGAAAACGGGCTCGCCGCCGGTGAGAATCCGGCGGCGCCGAGGGAAAAGCGGTTTGGCAGAGGGCGAGGGGATCACGCCCTCGGCGCGGCCCTGGACGACCCCGGGGAACCGACCGGCAAAGAAGTTGTCCTTCGAGGAGCCAGGGCTGGCCCGGGGCGCGGGAGTCACCGTCGGCATCGCCTCGGCCTGCCCAAGCCGGAGGCCACAAGCTGGCCACAAACAGGCGGAGCATCCGTTGATCGGTCCGCATGCGGACCGAGTGGGGGGGTAGGGGGGGATAGCAGGCGCGCGCATGAGTTGCCAGCACGAGGGGAACAAACGTCTTCTTGGCTCGCTGATAGGCAACAAAAAGGGCGGCCAGTGGCCGCCCGATCCGAGTGCGAATGCCGGTCCTATCAGTCGCGGCTGAATCCAAGAATCCTTAGATCGGCCAACGGGAAGGACGAGATTTCGCCCATGGGCATTTCCACAGAAACGTGGCCCTCGTGCTGTCCCTGGTCGTCCATGACCAACAAGCCGAGAGGTCCTTCGCTGCCGTCCAGGCCAACCACCACGCGCAGGGTGGTAGATGCCTTTTGCTTGCGGCTGGGCTGCACAGCGGGGCTTCCGCCCCTCCCGGAAGCCCCGGCGGGTGCGCTGTTCCCGGCGTCGCTATTTGCATCCGGGGACGGCACCAGATTGGAGCCCGAGTCCGATCGCAGGGCCGAGTCGCCGACACCGTCGGAATCTTTGCGCGCGCCCGAATCACCTTCGGCGCCCACCCCGGCAGCATGGGGGACTGTAGTCGCGGGACCCGCCCCGGCGTCACCTGATTGAGGGAGGGAGGTCTCCTGTACCAAGGTGGCAGCCGCTGCAGATTCACTGGCTGCGCGTTCAATCCGGCTCAGTTCCGCGCGGGAAAGAGGTGCATCGCTGGTGGCGCTGGCCAAGGCGTCAAGAACCTGGTCGGGATACTGCTCCAAGAGCTTGTTCATGCCAGCGATGACCGTGTAGTCCCGCAACTTGCCCTCGCGCACGGCGTCTTGGATTTCAGGCGGGAGCTTGAGCATGCCCATGTGGCTGGTCACCCAGGTCTTGCTCTTACCCAAAGACGTCGCGACCTGCTGATAGCTCAGCTTGTGCAGATCGATCAGCGTGCGCAGGCCCTCAGCAGTCTGCAGGGGGGTCAACTCCTTGTGCAGCAGATTCTCGATCAGCGTAGCCTTCGCGCTGTCCTCATCGGTCACATTGCTGAGCACCAGTGAATCGACAGTTCCGCGGCCGAGCTTCACATGGGCTCGCCAGCGATGTTCGCCAGCAATAAGCAGATACCGACCGGGGACCTCAGCATTCGGACGGAGGCGAATCGGATCGCCGAGTCCTTCGGCTTCGATGCTCATCGCGAGCGAGGCGACGTGATCCCAATCAATTTCCCGGTTTTGATGAGGGGAGGGGTCGATCAGGTTCACG
>JAPDRQ010000297.1:0-29274 GCA_030247915.1 Neophaeococcomyces mojaviensis | reverse complement strand
GGGCCAGGCAGCAGCTGCCACAACCACGGTTGGGCCGCGGACATGGTCATCTACAAGCGCGGGCGCCCTTCTTGGGACCTGAAGGACGAGCAGGTGCGGCAGGGCTACCAACGCTTCGGTGAGCTGGCCCAGCAGGCGGGATTGAGGTGGGGTGGGGCTTGGAAGAGCTTCAAGGACATGCCCCATGTGGAGATGCGCAGCGAGTGCCTGCTAGCCATTCGTGGGGGATATCCCCCACGCCGATCAATGCAAACGGTGATTGCCAAGGCGGAGTCAGTCTCTGACGCACCGAAGGCACCTCGATGGGCTTGGAGTGTTGATTCTGAGCTGGCGCCGGACTGGGCGTGCGAGTCAGTTCTTTGCAGTGTGTCTTGGGCGACGGTGAGCCGGGCCTGGAGCTATGGCGTAAGGCCGCCGTTGAAAGGACTCCGTCCAGAACCGTTTGCTGAGGCGTCCTGTCCCATGGCCCCAATTGCCCTGAGGCACACATGAGGAAGCGGTCCACCGGATTGCTTCCCTTTTCGGCGGAGAGTGGGGGCGAACGGGTCATCTGCCCTGATCGCGCCGGTTTGGAGAAGATCGAGATTGGCGATCCCAAGGGCGGCAAAAACGGCTGGATCCGTTGCACCGCAAGGGGTATGCTCATCGCGGGCACATTCCAGGGCACCTCCCAGATTGGTGAAACCCAAGCCGCCCAAGGGGTGAGGGCACTTCTCAAGGAAGTCCCACTCTCTCCGCCAGGATTCCAGAAGGCCCCTAGAGATAGGGGCCTTTTTGTTTTCTCAGGCTTCTCTACCTGCGCAGCTGTCCTCAGCTGACGAGAGGGGGGCGCAAAAATCTCCCCGCAGAGAATCAAAGAATCGATTCTGGCCGTTGCTGCATTGGAAGTGGTCCCGCTGTTTCGCGCTGAGTCTGCTGTCGATGACCCTGCTGTGGCTCGAACAGGAAGCGGTGCGCCGTACCCCTGTGTCCTTCTGAGTCGGCGGATAAGAAGGGCTCCCATCGGATCGGTGGGATGTTCCAAGAGACATGAGCGCGAAACGCCGTTTACTGAGCTAGTATTCAGGTTTCACGGATAGGACTGATCATGAGTGAAATGGATGCGGTGGACCCGGCTTCGGCAGAACGGTCACGAGTAGAGAGTGAGACGCTGCCGCTTGTCATCCAGACGGTCGGAGGTTTGTCGGCCGCGGTTGGCGTCATCAGCATCGTGTTGGCGCTTACTGGCACTGTTCCCTGGCTTCTGGGATCAGGTGTCTCCGCGCTTCTTGCGGCGCCCTTTCTTTATGGCTTTGCGGACATCGTGCTCAGCTTGAGAAGGCTGTGCTCAAAGCGTTGACGCAGGCGCTGGAGAAAGATCCATAAGCCGGCTCAATGCCGGCTTTCTAATTGTCGGAAAGTGGGAGTCGATGGCCCTGCCGCCGTTACAGTCGGTATCCCACCGCTGAGGTTTAGTGTTGGCGTGTTCGAACGGGTGGCAGATCCTGAACGGCTACCCGCGACGCCCACTCTTCGGCTTGTTGTGGCACAACGGGTAACTGGAGCACGACCGGAAGGCCCCATGCGGCCCATTGCGGTCCACGAACACGCCCACCTTGCACACCGGGCAGCGCTCTTCGTGGATCGCCGCGCCTGAAATCCCGGTCACCTCCACAACACCTTCCTCCACCAGCTCATCCAGGAATGGCGAGTGCTTCCCCTGCAGGGTGAACATCGCAACCGAGCGTCGCGCACGCGTCAGCGCGACATAGAACAACCGCCGTTCTTCGCTCAGCGGATAGGTATCCCCATCCGGCATTGCCAGCGAAAGCACAGGGTCATCCGCGCGCAGGCTCGGGAAGCTGCGGTTGATCATGCCCGGCAGGATCACGTAGTCCGCTTCGCGTCCTTTCGACCGATGGACCGTGAGGAACTCGACGTCCATCGTGCTGCCGAAGGCCGTCTTCCAATCCGAAGGCACTGCACCCCGATCCGCGCGGTAGCGCCCCAGAACAAAGACCGTCACGCGCCCGTTGCGGCCCTGTGGAACGGCACCGGACAGCAGCTGCTGGTGCAACGTGGCGAGGTATTGGCGAACGCCATCCTGCACCTCCTCACGCCGGTGCATCTGGAACGCCTGCAGCACCGGGCCCATCGCCGGTGTAGTAGAGCGAACCTCCTTGACGATCTGCGCGGGGTTCCTGCTGACGAAGTGACTGGAAGCATCGCAGAGCGCCTGAGGGCAGCGGAATGTCTGCTCGAGCTTCAGTACCTGGCCATGCCCCATCCCCTCGCGGAATCCGGTCATCACCGAAACGTCGGCACCGGCGAAGCGATTGATCGATTGCCAGTCATCGCCCACCGTGAACAGATGGCGGCCCGGTTGGCTGACCAAGGCGCGGCAGAGGCGCGCACGGGCGCGCGATGCGTCCTGGAACTCGTCGGCCATCACCAGTTCGTAGGGTGATTCATAGTGGCCCTGTTCCAGCAGCCCGGCGGCCATGTTGAGCATGTCCTCGAAGTCGATGCTGCGCTCGTCAGCCAGTGCGTTGTCCCAGGCCTGGAAAACCGGCCCTGCGATTTCCAGGAAGCGACGGTGTCGTTCCTTGAACTGATCCTCAGGCATCTGCCGCAGGCGCGCGGCCATATCGTCCAGCGTCAGGCAGTTGCTCTTGGCATGGGCAATGAAGGTGCGCATCAGGCCGATCAGGTCCGCGTCCGGCATCGGCTTGGCGCCTTGATCGGGCAGTTCGCGGTCCGGGTTCGGGTCGAGTTCGATGTCAAACTCGCCAAGCTTCTCTGCGAGGTCCAGCAGGGCATGTCCGCTGCGCAGGCCAAACGAGGTCGTCTCGACAAGGGCCGTGCCGCGCGCCACATGCTGCTGGCGCTTCCAGTGCATCCCTTCGCTGTAGTTGGCAAAGTGCTTCGGCGGTTGGCCATCGGCATCCAGTGCAAAGTGCTCGTGATACAGCCCGGCGTCCGGGTAATAGAAGTCGGGGCGATACTGGCGGTGGGTGTCGGTCGCCGTATCAAATTCGTAGCGGCGCTCGTAGTCATACGTCACGCCGTTGTAGAAGAGCCAGTCGGCGATCACGCACTCTTCCAGGCTCTTTACCCGCTCACCCTGCAGCGTGCGGATATAGGGCGAGCCATCGCGGTCGTAACCATCGGCCTCCATTTGCTCACCGAATGGCGGCAGATCGCGCCCGAACACCAGGCGGAACATGTCCCATTGGGTGCGGAAGTGGGTCGAGCGATCCTTCAGGTCGTCCACCAGTTCGGCCAGCTTGTTGAAGCCGAGCGTCGCGTCGATGGTCCAATCCGGGATGTCGGGCTTGCGCCCTGTGGCTTTGGCGATGATTGCCAGGCCCAGGGCGTGGAAGGTCCGGGCCTCCACCACGGTGTTGCCCATGCCGAGCCGGTCGAAGCATCGCTGCGCGCGCTCTTCCAGCTCCTTCGCGGCGTCCTTGTTGAAGGCGAGCATCACGATCCGTTCGGGTTCGACAAAGCCGCGATCGATGGCATAAGCGGCCTTGGCGACCATCGTGGAGGTCTTGCCAGAGCCAGCGGAAGCGACGACCTGCACGCGGTTGTCGAAGCAGATGACGGCGCGGGCTTGTTCCTCGGTCAGGGGCTTGCTCTCGACCCGGTCCAGGAAGTCCCTGGCAAGCTCCAGTTCGCGTGTGGCCATGGCCGCGTTGGCGTCGGCCCACACGGCGGGCCAGTCCAACTGCCAGTCGTGCAGGGCGTCCAGTGCGGCGCGGTGGACGGGCGAATGCAGGTCCTCGTGTACGTTCTCATCGAGGAACAACCGTTCCAGTTCGTCTGGCTGAAGCGGCAGGGCGGGGCGACCGGCCAGCAGTGCCTGCTGTTGTTCGTGCGTGATCCAGCGGCGGGCGGTGCTACCCCGGTCGGTGAGGGCATCTGCTTCGGCCAGCCACGACTGGATCTGCTCCAGAATCGTGTTGAACAGTGCCCTGCGACCTCGCGTGGTACTCGCAAAGCGTACGTGCTGCAGCGCTGCTGCAAGCCGGGAGGCCTGGCCGTTGGGCAGTCCATCCATGGTCAGCACGCCGTCGTCCTGGGTCTGCAGGGCGACCTTGGCCCAGAAGAGTCCAGGGATGACCTGCACGCGCTCGTCGTCAGCCACGTGCTGCCGGTACTGGCGACCTTCAATCAAAAGCTCGACGTGTTCGCCGTCAAGTCGCAGCTGCCAGTCCGGCGAGCGGGTCACACGTAGGCCCCAGCCCGAGGGGCGCCATTCCATAGACATCCAGATACTGCCTTGCATACGTCAACTGGGCTTGCAGAGCCCTTAGCCCTCCATGATAAGGGGCCTTGACGACGCGCGTGGCCTTTCGTTTCATGGTCGGCCGTACCACCGGATTCATTGACGTAAGCGAAGGCCGTTGCCAGCATGAAGCCTGTGGACGTGGACGCCGCTCATGGAAATCGACTGGAACTGTGTGGGTACCTTGAAGCACACCGTCGGCGGCTACGATATCCGCACGGATGCACTGAAGAGTCTGGTGACCGCTGCAATGCAGGGGCACGAGGGTGATGTCTCGCAGATGCGCATCGAGATGGAAGACGGCGTCGTCCTTCTGCCAGACGAGATCAGGCGCCTGGCACTGGCGCGGAGTCGCATCCGCTAACCGCGCCGTTCGGCACTGGACTCGATTGCCTTGCGGCAACTCCAGGTGCCGGCGCTTGCCAGCACGGAATCACTCGAAGGCGCGGTCCCGCCTTGTGGGAGGCACCTCAATCAGGTCTCCCCGCCGGATCAGCTCATCCAGATCCACGGCCGATGCCGCCAATGCCTCCTGCGCATCGAAATCCCATTTGTTCCTGTACTCACGCCCCAGAAGATCGCAGACCGCCTTGGCGCGCTGGTAGGCATCGTTCTTCGCGCCATCCTGCATCAACTCATCGCGATGGATCTGGCAGAGCATCAGCTGGTGTGCGTCTTCACCGCGCTCGCGCTCCCAGGCAATGTCGGGCAGGCCGGAAAGAGCGGTCGCAAGTGCGAGTGCAGTCATTGACATGGCGGTGTCCACAGTCGGCGGAAACCTGAGCGTATGCGAGCGGCAGTGGCAAGCGACCACCGCCGCCCGCATGGTTTCACGACGTGTTCACCATTCGTCGCCGGATGGAATGCGCTGGGGAAACTTCCTCAAGCATTCACATCCACGACAATCCGCCCGCGCACCCTGCCCGGAATGATCTGCTCGTAGACCTCAAGCACGTCGGCAAGCCCAATCAGCTGCACCGTGCTTTCCAGCTTCTGCGGATCCAGGTCGGTGGCAAGCCGGTCCCACGCACGTTGGCGAACGTCCTGCGGCGCATTCACCGAATCTATGCCCGCAAGGGTCACGTTGCGAAGAATGAAGGGCAGCACCGAGCCGTGCAGTGCATCGCTCTGCGCCAGTCCACAGGCGGCGACGGCACCGCGGTATTTCGTCTCGGCAATCGCGTTGACAAGGGTAGGGCCACCCGCCACGTCCACCACGCCGGCCCAGCGCTCGGCGCTCACCGGCCGGTCGCGCGGCTTTGAAAGCTGTGCGCGATCGATGATCTCGGCCGCGCCCAGGCTGTGCAGGTACTCGGCGTGTTCCAGGCGTCCGGTGGCGGCCACCACGCGATAGCCCAGCTTTGAAAGGATTGCCACCGCGATCGAACCGACGCCACCGTTGGCGCCGGTCACCAGCACATCGCCCTTGTCGGGCGTCACCCCGGCATGTTCCAGGGCCAGCACGCACAGCATGGCGGTGTAGCCGGCGGTACCGATGGCCATGGCATCGCGGGTGGTCAGGTTGCCGGGAATCCTGTTGAGCCATTCGCCTCGCACGCGGGCGCGCTGTGCCAGGCCGCCATGGTGGCCCATGCTCAGGTCCCAGCCATTGAGTACAACGCGGTCGCCTGGCTTGAAGTCGGGCGTGCTGGATTCCAGCACCACGCCTGCCAGATCGATGCCGGGAATGAGCGGGAACTTACGGATGACCGGACTCTTGCCGGTGAGGGCAAGCGCATCCTTGTAGTTGAGTGTGGAGTACTCGACCTGCACCAGCACGTCGCCGTCCATCAGGTTGGCATCATCGAAATCGACCAGTTCCGTGGATACGCCGTCGTTCGTTTTGCGGGTCAGCAGTGCCTTGAAACTCATGGTGGGGGCTCACGTTCAGTGGATGCGCCCATGCTAGTCTCGCACCGTTATCGCAACAAGAACGATGATTTTCCGTAGGTACTATGGTTTTCCGGAGTATTCATGCGTAGCAAGCGTTGGGACGGCAAGAGCGGATGCGCCGTGGAGGTCACGCTGTCGGTGATAGGGGGCGTGTGGAAGCCCGTCATCCTCTTTCATCTGGTGACGGGCAAGCGGCGTTTCATGGAACTGACGCGGCGGGTGCCCAATGCCACCCAGTCCATGCTCACCAGCCAGCTGCGTGAACTGGAAGCCGATGGCGTGGTGATCCGCCACGTGTACCCGGAAGTGCCGCCGAAGGTGGAGTACGAGCTTTCCGAGTTCGGCCGCACGCTGGTGCCGGTGCTGCTGGCGATGCGCGAGTGGGGTGAAACCTATCGCGGCCATGGAAGCACGGACAGCGACGGCTGAGACCTGGAGTGGAGCGCCGAAGCAATAACCGCAGCACCTCAGGCAGCGCATGAGCGCCGCCTGGCTCCATGAAGGGCTGCGATGCGGTTCCTGTTCCGTTGACGCCCGGTTGCCTATAGTGCCTCTGGAACCCTGCAATGGAATGCCCATGCACGTGATGTCCCCCAGCCGTTGCCTGACGCTTGCACTTGCCATCGCAGTGAGTGCCAGCGCGTGTGCGCGGCCGCCGTCCACCGAACACGAAAGGAATCCCGCCATGTCCGGCGCAACGCAGACCGGCCGCACGATCAACGGTCACACCTATACCGATGCCCCCGTGGACGTGAAGCTGGGGCCGAACATTTTCCGCATCCCGGCCAACTACCTGGACAGCCAGATCGCACCGTGGCCGGGCGAGGGCGTGACGCTGGTCATCGAGTGGCCGGACATGACGCCGACGCCGCCGGGCGCCCGGGCGAATCCGCGTACGAATGATTTCCGGAAGGAGATTCCCATTCGGATCAACTACGTCGATCGCGTCCCCGTTGAAACACTGCTTTCAAGGCTGTCGTCAAATGAAGCCATCACGGAGGAGGGCTCTGTGGAAAGGGAGGATCCCAGGGACCGTCTCGATCAACGCGTTGCACAGCCGGAGACCTTGGGCCTGACGCCCTATGCAATCGATGAGGCGAAGATGGTGGTGTACGCGAAGAAGTATGAGGCGCGGTACGGAAAGCCGCCTGTGCGCAATCCCGCCTACGAAAGAGACTGGTATATCGCACGTCAGGGCGACGGCCGGATCAGCTCGTTCATCAAATGTGACGGCGAGGAATTCCGACGCGACGGCGTGCGGCTGGAGGGGCGCGAGGTGATCAGTGAGCCTGGGGAAGTGGCAGCGGGCTGCGTTCATTACTTCGTGGACATCGACAACAAGCTGTCCGTCAGCCTGGACTACAAGAGAGCGTTTCTGAAGGACTGGAAGCGCATGGAAGAGGCCGTCAGGGACGTCATCGCGCGCACCCGGTCCAAGTGATCAGTGATTCAAGGAAGAGAAGGGGCAGGGTATGAGTGGATTGACAGAACGGGATCTGAGCGTCCTTGGCAGCTATGCGAGAGACGGCAACCGCGAGCTTTACTGGAACTACCTGTCGCAACTGCCGGGAGCCGATGGATACGGGACACTGGCACTGGGTGTTGTACGCAATGACAGCCTGCCGGGACGCGTCGCGAACGCGTATGCACAAAGCTACGCGAAGACCCAGCAGGACGAGGGGTCCCGGTTTTCAAATGCACAGTTGACGGAGCGGCAATGGGAGTCCTTTGGGCAGACCCTGCTCGAAAGAGATCTTGAGTTGCGGCAGCAGTGGATGAACGAGCGCCGTCCAGACCTGGCACTGAATCTTCCCGGCAAGGATGTGATGCTGGCTCACGACCGGGCATTTGAACGGCATGAACTTGATCCCAACTGCTGGACGCCGCGCGTGTTGCTGCAGGCGGCTGAACAGAAGAGCGGCCCCGCGAAGCTGGAACAGATCTGGACCAACATGCTCAACAACGACTACGCGGGCGGTCCACGCGTAGGCAACACCAGCGTCGATGCCGTCAGCCAGATGGGATGGACGAAAGGTGGCCAGTACCTGACCCGGTTGAGCGTGCTGGAAGCCACCCAGGCGCTGGAGGGCCGCTCGGCGGTCGATCCGAATGTCATCGGTGGCAACAGCTACTACGCGATGTACTTCGAAGCGGACAGGAAGTGGGCCAGTATCAGTGCGGGCGGCGGCCACATGTCGATGCGCGAGATCACCGATCCGGCCCGTATCGCCGAACTCAACGACGCGCGCGAGGTTCGTCTGGAACGGCAGGAAAAACGTACCCAGTTCCACCCGGACGACCCGTACCGGACCATTACCCGCAGCCCGCTTACCGCAGCCGTGGACGAAGTGCCGGATCCCTCGCAGGCACCGACCCGTCTGGCCGACATTGGTCCTGGCCACCGTGAGTACGCATTGATGCAGCAGGTGCGCGAAGGCGTGGCCGCGATCGATGCCAGCGCGGGACGGACCCACGATGAGAACAGCGAGCGCCTTGTGGCGAGCGTGATGGCATTGGCGCGCCACAACCAGCTCGAACGTGCCGACCATGTGCTGCTGGGCGCGCAGACCGCCGATCAGCCGGCCGGCCGCAACGTATTTGTGGTGCAGGGTGAGTTGAATGATCTGGCGCATCTCCGGGCCTCCATGCCCACGGACAGGGCGGTGCAGACGCCGGTCGAGCAGTCACTGCAGGCCATGCGGACAGTCGGTGCGGATCGTGAACAGGCACACGCGCAGCGCCAGCAACAGGAGATCGATGTGCAGGCACGCGACACCCCGGCCATGCGCATGGGCTAGGGTCCCGGCTTGCCGCAGCCCCGCCTCGCGTGCCCGGACCGCCGCCTCGATGCTCTGCACCCGCCGTGTTCCACGGCCGCGTGGGCGTGTTTGGCTTGAACCCGGAAGTGCCGGCTGCCGCGACGGTGGTCGTGGCGAAGATCGACCGGATGACGCGTAAGGGTGAGTATCCGGACGTTGCATGCGGCACCGGGACGCTACTTCGCCGGGGCGTCTGCTGCCTGCGCGGCCACCATGGCCTGCTGCATTTCCTTCAGCGACAGATAGCCATCGCCATCAGTATCCAGCCCCGCGAAATACTTCGCGATTTCCGGCACCACCGCGGCTTCCTTCCTGCTGCTCCCCCTCGGTGTCCAATACAGCGATGCCCCTCGGAAGGGGCATCGCTGGGGCTTACGGCGTTGTCTTCGCTTGGCGCGGATCGGCAATGATGCGCGAGGGCGATCCATACAGCACCAGGACCCGCATGCCGGTGCTGAACACCGGATCGGGGCCCTGCACAACCGTCATCAGGTTGCCGTTCTCCGTCTGCACCACGTACTCCAGACCTTGGGCCTTGGAAAGTGCGCGTTCGGAAGCGGCACCGGCAATCGCGCCCACAACCAGGCCGCCGATGGCGCCAATGGCGGCCGCCTGATCGCTACCGCCAATGGTCGAGCCGGCGACGCCGCCAGCAGCTGCGCCTGCGACGGCGCCGCCACCTTGGCTGCCGTCGATACTTACCGGGCGAACACTGATGACCGTACCGCCGACAGTCCGATTGACCTGTCCCACCGAACCGATGGAGTAGCTGTCGGTTCGCACGTTGGGCGCGCAGGCCGTCAGCATTGCGGCAACAGACGCACCCAGCAGCAGGCGCTTCACGGCGCTTCCTGCTTGTTCGGGAACATCGGCTTGGTGATGTCCACGGTCTCCAGCGCCTGCAGGAACTGGGCGATGTTGTTCTGCGCCGAGCGGCTGATTGACTCGCGAGCGCGGATGACACCGGCAAAGGCATAGTTGAACGGTACTTCGCCGGAGGCGCTGACATCCTGGGTGTATACGATGCTGCCGGTGGCGCGATCGATCAGCTCATACCGGGCGATCGTCTTGGTGGTCATCGAGGCGCCGAAATTCGGAATGTCGATGGCCAGGATCTTCACCGAAAGGCTCAGCTTCACCGGCGCGTCGTCACGGAAGACCGCCATCTTGTTCAACGCTTCGGTCAGCGCGTTCTGCCACATCTGCGGCACTTCGTGCTGGGCCTGCGCCGGAATCTTGCCCTTGGCCTCGTCCGGGCGGGCCAGGGTAACGGTCAGCGACTTCAGCTCACCGTCGATCTTCTTGCTGCTGACCCCGACGTTGGGAACCGAGAAATTGAGCGGAGGATTGGTGGTGCAACCCGCCAGCGACGCAGCGAGGATCGCTGCGAACAGGAACTTCTTCATCCATTTTCCCCTGTGATTACGTTGAAACATCCATGGTGAATCGTGTTTTCGTCCGCAACGTCGATGCTGTGCTTCAGCGGTCGCATGAAGGCGTGGCTGACTGCGCGCAAGGATACCTGAATTGGGGCGGTCTGCTATCTGGCATCCCCAGCGCTCAAACCGGCCTCCGGGCGGGCGCGTGTTACCAGGGTAATCAGGCGAACGCCTGTGAGAGCGGACGGCTGCAGGTTGCTGCCTGGCACTGACCGCGGCCCAACGGCATCTTGCTGCAAGTGTGTGCAGCTTGCCGGCCCACGGGCTGGAACTCACTGACCTGTTCGTTCTGGCAGGCGGCGAGCAGGGGCAGCAGCACCCATGGCAACGAGCGCTGCAGTAGGGTGCGGACCCGTGTCATTGCATCAGGCCTCATCCATGGGACGGGTCATTGGGTCATGCCGGGTGCAGCCAAGCGCGGGCTTGCAAGCGCGCCCTTGGCGCTACGGAACGACGGCTCAGAAGCTGTATGCCGCCTGCAGATACACCCGCCGCGGCTCACCGGGGAAATGCCCGTTGCGTTCGATGAAGCCACTGGCCGCGTACACCTTGTCGAACAGGTTCTTGACGTTGGCCTGGAACTGCCACTGCCTCCACGTGGTCTTCCAGCTCATGTCGAATACGGTGTAGGCCTTGACCGTCTGCCCATCCAGGCTGACGCGCTCGCCGACGTGATCGGCGCCAAAGCCAATGGCGGAATTGATCGCCGGCAGGTCATAACGCGTCCACACGCCCAGCGTGTTGCGCGGCGCGTTGGCGAATCGGTCGCCGGAGGCGTTGGTGATGCCACTCGGGCCGGCGTCCTTCACCCGCGCATCGTTGTAGGCATAGGTCAGGTTCAGCACCCAGCGCTCGGTGAGATCGGCCAGAAGGTCCAGCTCCATGCCGGTGCTGCGCACCAGGCCCAGCGCGGCCAGCTGGTTCACGCCACCGATCACCTCGCCGGTGGCCTGCACGATGTTGCTTCGGTCGATCCGATAGGCCGCCATGTTCAAAGTCACACGGTCGGCCAGCAGCGACTTCATGCCCACTTCCCACTGCTTGCTGCGCTCGGCATCGAACGGTCCGCCAGCGGCCGGGTTCTGGTTGGCGGCACTCTGTGGCACGAAACCACTGGCGACGTTGGCGTAGACATTCAGGCCCTCGCGTACGGTGAACGTGCTGCCCAGCCGCCAGCTGAGATCGTTGCCAGCCACACTGCTGCCACTAATGCGATCCGCATCCTTGAAGCCATCCCAGCGCAGCCCGGCCAGCACATGCCAGCGTGTGCCCAGTGCCAGTTCGTCCTGCAGGTAACCGCCATAGCGCTTGCTGCGGGTTGAGGTGCTGCGCCAGGGCAGGGCGGCCACGTTGTAGTCGTGCCAGGTACTGGCGCCATACACGGGATTGAACAGGTCGATGCCGCGCACCGGCCCGGCACCACGCGCAAGGTCAGTGCTGTTCGCGGTCTGTGCGGTGAAATCCGCATCCAGCTGGTACACATCGGCGCCGAACAGCACCTTGTGCTCAACCGTGCCGGTGGCCACCCGCCAGACGGCATTGCCGTTGGCAGTGAATGCTTCGTTGTCGCGTATCTGGTTGCGCAGCTGGCGTGTCATCCACTCGGCCACGCCATCGCGGTCACGATCGATCAGGCCCATCGGCTCGTGGTACATCTGGTGTTCGTTGTTGCTGAACCAGCGGGCGGCGAAGTCCAGGTCCAGAGTGTCGCTCGGCGCGAAACGGTACTGCGCCAGCGCCACTTTGGCGCGCATGTCGAGGAAGTCGCTGGCCTCGTTGTGGTTCCAGCGGCGGTCGGTCAGGAACGTGCCTGCATCGTTGACCGGTACGCCACGCAGGCGGTTGCCGCCAAGGTTCTGGGTGATGTCGGTGAACTGCAGCACCAGTTCGCCGGTCTGGCCAACGTCGAAGGCCAGCGAGGCGTCGCCGATCACGCTCTCGCTGTCGGTGTTCCAGCGCACGCCCTCTTCACTGTCAGCATAGAGCCCGGCGCGATAGCGTACGCTGCCGACGGCATTCAACGGCCCGGTACCCTCGATCGATCCGGCACGGAAGTCCTTGTCCCCCAGCTGGACCTCGATGCGGTGTTCGGCGCTGGCTTTCGGCTTGCGGGTCACGTAGTTGATGACACCGCCCGCATCACCACCGCCATACAGCGCACCGGCCGGCCCCTTCAGCACTTCCACGCGCTCGATGTTGAACAGCTGCGGCACCGAAAATCCTGCATACGGGTCGCCACGCAGACCGTCATACAGCACGTTCTCCTGGCGGAAGCCGCGCAGGGTCACCCCGGCATAGCTGAAATAGCTGATACCGCTGATGCTGCGATAGAGGTCGGTCACCTGACGCGCGGCCTGGTCGTCGATCAGTTCGCGCGGGATGACCTGGATCGACTGTGGGACCAGCTCCAGCGGTGTATCCGTGCGGGTGCCGACCGCGGCATCGTCCACCCGGTACAGGGTTTGCGCACGTCCGCGGACCTCGACCTTGTCCAGGTCCTTGGGTGCGGCAGCCGAGGGCTCGGCAGCATGGGCGAGGGTTGCCAGGGGCAGGGTCAGTGCCAGGCACAGGGTGCGTTGCAGGGGCGTGGGGAGGGGCATTGGGAGAGGAGTATGTTTCTGCAAATGAGAAAGATTAGCATTTGCGACACCCGAAGCCTATTCCCCGAATGCGCTATGGACGCGCGCCGGGGTCCGTATAGGGGGTGCCCGCCAGGGCCACCAGTACCCCGGTGGCACCGCGCACGATCAGCTGCAGCATGGCCTCGCGCGGGTCCTCGCCCTGCAGCTGGCTCGCCAGTCCTTTCTCATAGGCCGCCACCATCGATGCCAGCAGCATGGCCGCGCCCAATCGCGCTTCGGCGTCATGTCCGGGCCGGCCGGCAGCGAGGGCCATCAATCCCGCCAGATCGTCAGTCAACTGCGCCTGCAGCCGTCGCGCGTGCGCGACCAGCACCGGGCTCTCCGCCACGGTGCCCCAGAAGGCGGCAGCGCCGGCATTGATGCGCAGCAGCGGATGGCCAGCCTCCAGCAACTCGCGCACGAGTGACTGGAAGGCCGCCAGCGGGGTCAGGCTGCTGCGCGCCATCATGCCCTCGCGAAGCAGTGTGCGCGCCTCCTCATCCCGGTCGAACACCAGGTCTTCCTTGCTGGCGAAGTAGTTGAAGACCGTCTTGCGTGAGACGCCTGCGGCTTCGGCGATCTCGGACATGGAGACGGCCTCGAAGCCACGCCGGATGATCAGCTCGGTGGCGACGTCCGAAATCGCTTGTCGGGTCTCGGCCTTGCGTTGTTCGCGACGGCCTGGTGGCGGGGTCATGGGCGGTTCACATGTGAAAACGTACACCGAGTGTAACATTTGACCCGCCAAAGCGCCGGCCCGGCGCTCACAAGGAATCCCCATGCTGTACGACGTCGTCATTGCCGGTGCTGGCCCGGTTGGCTTGTTCCTGTCCTGCGAACTGGCCCAGGCCGGGTGCTCGGTCCTGGTGCTGGAACAGGCCGGGTCCGCCGGTTCGCCGTTGAAGCGCCTGCCATTCGGGCTGCGCGGCCTGAACGCCCCCACGCTGGAGGCGCTGGATCGGCGCGGCCTGTTGGACGCGGTCGCCGCGACACAGGTGCTCAAGCCTGACAAGGGGGCGCCGCCGCCCGGCACCGCCCATTGGCTGGCGCAGCCGCGTGCGTTGGGTGGGCACTTTGCGGGTATTCCATTTGCGTTGGACGATGTGGACCAGACGCGCTGGACCTGGCGCCTGCCGACGCCGGTGGGCACCCAGATGGCGGTGGAGCTGCAGGCCCTGGAAGCGGTGTTGGCCGAACGTGCCATTGCGCTGGGCGTGCGCATCGAACGCGGGCGTGCGGTAAAGGCGGTGGATGCGCACGAGGCGCAGGTTGCCGTGCACACCGGCTCGGGCATGGTCCACGGCCGCTGGCTGGTCGGTTGTGATGGGGCCCGCAGCACGGTACGCAAGCAATCGGGCTTCCTCTTTGCTGGAACCGGGCCGGAGTTCACCGGTTACACGCTGCTGGTCGAACTGGCAGATGGGTGTGTACTCACACCGGGCCGACAGTTCACCGATCACGGGATGTGCAATTTCAACCCGCCAGGCATGCTGGCGCTGGCCGACTTCGACGGTGGCGCGGGCCATCGCACGCCACTGGACCGGCACACCGCGCAAGCGTTGCTGCGGCGGGTGTCTGGCCGCGAGGCAACGATCACTGCATTGCACCTGGCCACGACATGGACCGATGCTGCGCGCCAGGCGACGGCCTATCGCAGCGGCCGTGTGCTGTTGGCAGGTGATGCCGCGCACATGCATTCGCCGTTGGGCGGCCAGGGACTGAACCTCGGCATCGGCGATGCGATGAACCTCGGTTGGAAACTGGCCGCCGTGGCGCGGGGCAAGGCCGATGAGGCGCTGCTGGACAGCTATCAGGCTGAGCGCCATCCAGTGGCCGCCAAAGTACTGGACTGGTCGCGCGCACAGGTTGCGCTGATGCGTCCCGGCGACGGTTCGCGCGCGTTGGCAGCGATCATGGCCGACCTGGCTGGCACCCGCGATGGGGCCACGTATCTGGCCGAGCGGATCTGGGGTGTTTCGCAGCAGCTGGATCTTGGCGGAGAGCACCCGCTGGTCGGCAGGAGCGCGCCTGACTTCCGGCTGGCCGATGGTCGCCGCCTGGGCGAACTGCTGAGAACGGGGCGGGGGGCGTTGCTTGTTTTCGCCCCGGCGTCCTGGTCGCCGCAGCATGGCCAACGCTGGCAGCTTCCCGTCGCCTGCGCCGCAGATACTGGCGATGCGGCATCGGGTCTGGGGGCGGTGCTGGTGCGCCCGGATGGCATCGTGGCCTGGGCCTGCGGCATAGGAGGGGATATGTCCGGCCTCGATTCAGCGCTTGCTTCCTGGACCGGTCCGACGCGGTGATCTGCCGGCTAAAGCGCAGTCACCATCGTCTGCGAGCGACAGCTGGCCTCGGTCATCACAGAGGCCAGCTGCTTCAGTGAATAGGGCTTGCGCAGCAGCGTGAAACCATGGCCTGGATCGCGGGCCAGCAATTCGCTGTAGCCACTGGTGAGAATGATCGGAAGGTCGGGCAGGCGGCTGCGGATGGTGCGGGCCAGATCCAGCCCATTGGTCCCAGGCATGACCACGTCGCTGAACACCACATGGAAACGCGCAGCGTCGCGCTCCAGCTCCGCCAGTGCTTCGTCGGCATTGCGCGCGAGTACGACGTTGTATTCAAGCTCGCGCAGCGCCCCGACTGCAAACTCGGCCACATCCACGTTGTCTTCCACCACCAGCACGCACAATCCGTGGCCATGCAGCAGTCCCGGTTGCGCGGTCGGCGGCTCGATGGAGGCGTTTGCCTGCGCCAGCGGCAGATACAGCGTGAAGCGCGTACCTACACCGGCCTGACTCTGTACGTCCACTTCGCCCTCGGACTGCTTGACGAAACCGAACACCTGGCTGAGGCCAAGCCCGGTGCCCGCGCCCACTCCCTTGGTGGTGAAGAAGGGCTCAAAGATCCGGTCCACCATGGACGGATCGATACCGGCACCGGTGTCGCTGACGCTGATCGCAGCGAAATTGCCTTTCATCGGCGCCGCGAACCGCACGGAAGGCACCGATGTCAGCTGTTCCACATCGATCGTCACCCTGCCGTGGCCGTCGATGGCATCGCGCGCGTTCACCGCGATGTTGATCAGTGCGGTGTCGAGTTGGGTCCGGTCCAGCAGTACCGGCAACGGGGCGTCAGGCAGGTTCACCGAAACGGAGATGCGGGCACCCAGCACTGTGGTGATGATGTCTGAAAGCGCGCGTACGCTCTCGCAGAGGTCGAACACCTGTGGCGACAGGCTTTGTCGGCGCGAGAACGCCAGAAGCTGGGCGGTCAGGCGAGTGGCGCGGTCAGCGGCGGTTTCGATGGCCTGTACATAGCGCAGGCGCGCATCTTCGGCCGGCCAGGTATGCAGCAGCATGTCCACGGAACCGGTGATGACCTGCAGCAGATTGTTGAAGTCGTGGGCAACGCCGCCGGTCAGCTGGCCGATGGCCTCCAGCTTCTGCGACTGCCGCAGCTGTTCGCGGGCGCGTACCAGTTCAAGGTGGGCCTCGCGTGCCTGCTCGGTGATGGCTGCTACCTGGCGAGTATGCCGGTCGCGCTCGATCACCCGTTCGGTCTGCTCGCTGACGACACAGATGATGCCGGCCACGCCTCCGCAACCGGCACGCAGCGGCGAGTAGGAGAACGTCCAGAATGTCTCGCGCAACGTGCCATCACGGTCCATCATCAACGGCAGGTTCTTGAAACTGCGGCTTGTGCCGCCGAAGGCATCGTTGACAGCATCCACGACGTCGGCCCAGACATCCGCCCAGACGTCTTCCAATCGGCTGCCCATGGCACCGTGCAGCTTGCCGCCCAGCATCGGAAGATAGGCGTCGTTGAAGAAGAACGCCTTGTTGTCGCGGCCCCATGCGATCCACAGCGGCTCCGGAGAATCCAGGATCATCGCCAGCAGAGCGCGAAGTTCGGGCGGGGCGTCGGTGGCGTCGGCCGAACGGGCCCAGTCGCTGTCCTGCAGCAGTCGGTAGGCGAGTTGATCAGGTGCCGAGACAGGTAGCGGGAAGGGATGCATGGCCGTGCGCGAAGAAAGGTGCCGCAGCTTAGCCGAGGTGATGTCATTGCGCCCTGCACAGGTCCTGCGGCCTGTCTTTGATCGGCCCTTCGCGGCGGTCGAAGGTCCTCGCGCGGCGTCCTCTGGTTGCACCGCCATCTCCGCGCCAACAGCCTGCGTCGCGGCTGCCCGGATCTGCGGCCTCAGACACCCAGAAGCGAATTCACCTGCCAATCGGCAACCCGCGCATGGCTCACCGCCTGATGACTGCCGCATCCGTCGCAGCGGAACAAGGCACCGCCCGGCAGCTGGACCAGGTTGTCTTCGCTGGCCGAGCGGGTTTCCGAACAATGCCGGCAGATGACAGTGAGCGCCGTAATGCGCTCGACCCCGCCAGACAAATCGAACACAGCTTCGAAGGCATGGATGACAGGGTGACCAGTGGCCGGCATCGGGAGAGTCGTCGTGATGGGAAGGCCTTATCCTGCCCTCCCGATCGTGACGGACGGGTCATCCGCATGCATTGGAACGATCAAGATGCCAGGCGGCTCAGAGATCCTTCTTCTTGCCGCTCAGGTCGATCGGCCTGTCGCTGCCCTTGCGCTCGCTAGACCACACTTCCATGCTCTTGTTGCAGCGGCTTTCGCGGGCAGCCACTTCGCGCGGCAGGTCCTTCAGGTGCGGCGATTCCTGGCAGGCCTGGTGCATGTTGCTGTCGTCATAGGTGGCACAGGCGCTGAGCGAAGCCAGGCCAACGGCGGTGAGGGAGGCGCGAAGCAGGGGCTGCAGGGTCATGGGGAGGTCTCGGGTGGTGCCGGGCTGGCCATGGAATTCAAATCCGTGACCCGGGCACGCACAATCCGTCCGACCGCACTTGTTATTTTATAACAGATACGCGATAGTCCCGCGCCTGCTGCCTCAGGCGACGCAGATCAACAGGATCATGCTCAGCGCCAGCATCAGCACGAATATGCGCCGGCTCAGTGCCAGGCAGGCCAGGCAGGCGGCCAGTGCCCAGGCAGCCAGCAGCGCGCAGGCCAGCAGCCACAGCCCGATCACGATCAAGGATCCACTGGCCGGTGCGGACAGTGCGATCGCCTTGAACAGCGTCACGCCCAGCACACTGCCGAGTACGCCCGCCTGCAGGGCGATGGCATCGTGACGGGCAGGGGCGGGCGGGTGGTGCATGTCGGCGGTGTTCGTTCGCTGCGAGGAAGGCGCAGCCACTGTGCCCGACCGCATATCCACGCCATGTGTTTTTCGCGCACGCGATGCGCAGCCGGCGCGGGCCTCAGTCGAACTCGCCCTCGGCCGATTCCAGCCGTTGCCGGTAGGCCGCCCGATGCTGGTACAGGCGTTGGCACTCGGCGGACCGGTGAATCCGGCTGGCCGGTTCGTTGGCCACGGCGTCGCACATCCTTGTGATGTGGTTGCTGGATGCCAGTTCGGTCACGAAGAACACGGCGGTGATGCCGGTACCGAGCAGCACGACATAGAGCAGGCGGCTGAGCCAGCGCGTGCGCTTGCGCTCGAAGTGCTGCTGGAGGGTCAGGTCGAAGCGGATGATGCTGAGCACGATCCAGATGATCGCGACCAGGAAGCAGAGCGTGGGCAGCAGGCCTCGCCAGATTCCTGCTTCGTATACCGACTCGCTGTAGTGGACTGCTGCCCCGGCACCGGCGATGGCGATCGCCAGTGCCCAGTTGCGGCCAAGCGAGAGCAGGTCATCGAGCAGCTTCTCGCGGTTCCTGGTCGATCCTGCTGCCACGTGGGTTCCATCTCCATGCTGCGACCGGCGGCGGAACTGCCGCCGATCCTGCAGATGGTGGAGCATCGGTGCGGTGATGAGAAGACCGCGCGGCTCAATGTGCGATGACGCGGGCGCCGATCCAGCGTCGGTAGCGGCGGGTCCGACACTTCGCGGCCGCCTGTGCCAGCAGCAGTGCCCATACCGGCGAGACCGTGGGTGCGGTGGGGCGGCGCCGGCTCAACCGGCCCAGCTGATACTTCACTGCGGCCATGTGCGCACTGGCCGCCAGCGGCTTGCTGCGCCAGTTGATGTTGCGCAGTGTCGGCACCGGGTCGCGGCCCTGCTGCCAGTGCTGCGGCAGATCCGGCTCGATCGCCAGCGCCGTGGCGATGCCGACCATGGCCACGCCGCTGGCCAGCACCTGCTCTGCCACTTCGCGGCGGCGGATGCCACCGGTGACCATCAGCGGCATCGTTGCCACCGTAGCGATCTCGCGTGCGAATTCGAGGAAGTACGCTTCGCGGGCCACGCTGCGTTCGTCGCGTGCGGCGCCGGTCATGGCCGGTGCTTCATAGCTGCCGCCGGACAGTTCGACCAGATCCACGCCGAGGGGCGCCAGCATCTGCACCACTGCGCGCGCGTCCTCGGGCGAAAAACCGCCGCGCTGGAAGTCGGCGGAGTTGAGTTTCACCGCCACCACGAACGTGGGCGCCACGGCCGCGCGCACACCCTGCACGATCTCCAGCAGCAGGCGCGCACGGTTCTGCAGGCTGCCACCCCAGCGGTCATCGCGGCGGTTCGATAGTGGTGACAGGAACTGGCTGAGCAGGTAGCCGTGCGCCGCATGGATCTCCACCCCGCTGAAACCCGCGCGCTCGGCCAGCTCGGCACTGCGGATGAAGCGCGCGATGACCGAGTCGATGTCGTCCTCGGTCATCGCCTTGGGCGGTGCGAACTGCTTGGACAGCGCGCCCATCTGCAATGCGACGGCTGACGGCGCGAGCGCAGGCTGGCCAAGTGCGGCCGGCATCTGCCGCCCCGGGTGATTGATCTGCATCCACATCTGCGCGCCCCGCGTGCGGGCAGTGTCCGCCCAGGCGGTGAAGCGGTCGAGGTGGCGGTCGTCCTCCAGTACCACGCCACCGGGCCCGGTCATGGCGCGCCCATCGACCATCACATTGCCGGTGATGATCAGTCCGGCGCCACCGTCGGCCCAGCGCTGGTACAACTGCAGCAGTGCTTCGGAGGGGGCGTGGTCGACGTCGGCCATGTTTTCTTCCATCGCCGCCTTGGCGATGCGGTTGCGGATGACGGCACCGGAGGGCAGTGCCAGGGGCGAGAACAGCGACATCGGACAGCTCCAGGACAGGGGAATGGCGCTACGCTAACCTTCAAGTTTGATTGAAGGTCAACAGGTTCCGATGTCGAGGATTCAGGCAGATGAAGATCGGTGAGCTGGCAAGCCGCACGGGCCTGGCAGCGTCGCGCATCCGCTTCTACGAGGAGGCGGGGTTGCTGGCGGCCCAGCGGCAGGCCAACGGCTACCGTGACTACCCCGAGCAGGCGGTCCTGCTGCTGGAGCTGATCACCGGTGCCCAGCGTGCCGGTTTCAGCCTGGAGGAGATACGCGCCCTGCTGCCACCGGACATGGGCCAGTGGCAGCACGACGCATTGATCACGATGCTGCAGCAGAAGGTGGCCGACATCGAGGCGCTGCAGTTGCGGCTGGCACAGAGCCGGGAGCACCTGCTGGCCCTGATCGAGGACATCCAGGCACGACCGGAGGGCATCGACTGCGCGGCCAACTCGCGGCGGGTGCTGGAGCGGGTCAAGCGCGGTGAGCTGGCGCGACCGACGCTGGCGGCCGGCGACACAGCATTGCTGCGGCCGGATCGCCGCCGCCGCGCGGGCGGCAGCTGACGATCCGGCGCGAAGGTCAGTGGCTGCCCACGCCGGCTGCCTTGCGCTTCTTGTCCAGCATCACCGCCACGCACCACAGCAGCAGGCCGCCGATCGCGGTGGCCGCACCGACATAGCCGGTGCTGGCCGGGCTGAAGCCGGCACTGATCGCCATGCCGCCCAGCCACGGGCCGAGGGCATTGGCGGTATTGAAGGCGGCATGGTTGGAGGCGGCGGCCAGGGTCTGCGCTTCGCCGGCCACGTCCATCAGGCGCGTCTGCAGTACCGCCGCCAGCGCGCCCATCGTGCCCACGGTGATGATCATCGGGCCGATGGTCCACACCGATTGCGCGGCCAGCGGATACAGCAGAAGCATCACGATCGACCACAGCAGCACCACTGCAGCGGCCTTGAAGTGGAACTTGTCGACCAGCCAGCCACCGGCGATGTTGCCGATGATCGCGCCGATGCCGAATACGCCCACTGCCAGCGGCATCCAGGATTCGGCCACGCCGGTGACCTGCACCAGGGTCGGCGCCAGGTAGGTGAACACGCAGAACATGCCGGCGAAGCCAACGGCACCGATCGCCAGCGCCAGCCACACCTGGGTGGTGTTGAAGGCGCGCAGTTCGCGCATCGGCGAGGTGCGAACTTCGTCCGGATCCGGCAGCAGGAAGCGCGCGATCATCGCCACGGTGGCGATGGCCAGCACGCTGACCAGGGCGAAGGCGGTACGCCAGCTCAGCTGCTGGCCCAGCCAGGTGGTCAGCGGATTCCCGACCAGGATCGCGATCGACAGGCCCAGCAACACGCGCGACATCGCCTGGCCGCGCTGGCCGGCCGGGCTGATCGCGGCGGCCACCAGCATCGCCACGCCGAAGTAGGCGCCATGCGGCAGGCCGGCGACGAAACGCGCAATGAGCATCGTGCCGTAGTTTGGTGCCAGCGCGCTGGCCAGGTTGCCGACGGCATAGAAGCCCATCAGTGCCAGCAGCAGCTTGCGGCGCGGGAAGCTGGCGCCGACGAAGGCGAGGATCGGGGCGCCGACCACCACGCCGATGGCGTAGGCGCTGATCAGGTGGCCGACCTGGGTTTCGGAGATCGACAGGCCGCGGCTGATCTCCAGCATCAGGCCCATGCTGGCGAATTCGCTGGTGCCGATGGCGAAGCCGCCCAGGGACAGGGCAAGGATGATCAGGGTGCGCTGACGGGGCGTCAGCCGCGCAGCCAGGGAAGAGTTGGGGCTCATGCGGGGCGCGATGGGGGCGGGGAGCCGGTCATTGTACTGCTGCACCGCAGCAAGGGCAGCAGCACTCAGGGTAAATCAGCGTTTGATCGGTGACACGTTCGCCCACCCCGCCACCGCGCTGCGCGATCAGATGCCCAGCGCCGCCCGGGCGTGCGCATACTTGCCGCGCAGGCGCCCGGCCGTCGCCGCGTCGAGCATCGCCAGGCGCTGCGGATCGGCGTTGTCCTCCAGATCGGCCTGCTTCACCTTCAGTGCCAGCGGGTGGGCGGCAATGCGCGCGTAGTAGCTGTCCGCGTCGGGGGCCGCGTCGCGGTTGAGCAGTTGCACCGCCTCGCGCAGCGGTGCGGGAAATGCCTCGATCCGTGCGGCCAACGCCGGACAGTCTTCGGCTACGTCATGCAGCCAGGCCACCACTTCGGCGTCATCGTCGCCGCGTATTGCGGCCGCCACCCGCGCCACATGGCAGATGTAAGGCTGGCCAGCCTTGTCGATCTGGCCCGTGTGGGCCTCGGTGGCCAGCGTGCGTGCAAGTGCTACCCAGTCCATCGCAGTCTCCTTGGATATCCGCGGACAGTTTCGCGCAAAAACCGCAGCGCTTGTGCATACGCCGATGACACTGCGATGGGCATGATGGCGGGGCAGGGGACGCAGTGTCGCCCCGACAAGGAGGAATGCGATGCAGGAATTCAGGCATGTGCTGGAAACCCGCGGCCGCTATCAGCTGGTAGCAGTGTCCTACGAGCCGGTGTACGCTCCGGGCGATGTGGTCGGCCATGCGGTCGTCGCCGACGATGGGGATCGTCTGACCGACCTGGTATCACTGGCCGAAGCGCGCCAACTGCTGTTGCAGCGGGTGCGTGAAGAGGGCGAAGAGCCCGGGCTGGAGAACGAAAACAACCTGCGGAAGAAGGCGTCGCGCTGGCGCCGCCGCTAGGCCGTCGCGCCCTCGTGCGCATCATGGAGGATTCGGGTGTTGCCCAGTAAGAAGTATCTGCTCATCGCCATCGTCACGCTGGCGACCCTGCTGCTTGGTTTCGTGTTTTCCGGCTACCTGACCCTGTTGTTCCTGGGCCTGGACACCAAGCTGTTCACCTGGAACACGTACTACCAGTACTACCACGCCATTGGCCAGCCACAGGTCGCGCCCTTCGTGGGCAAGATCAAATGGGCCGGCTACGTGGGCTTCGGCCTGCCGTTGCTGGTACTGGTGGTGACCGGCCTGGTGCTGCTGCTGAAGAAGGACAAGCGCTCGCTGCATGGCGACGCGCGTTTCGCCACCGGCGCCGACCTGTCCAAGCACGGCATGTTCAAGAAGACCGGCCAGAGCATCGTGGTCGGCAGCCATGGCGGCAAGCTGGTGCGGCTGGACGGCCAGCAGTTCGTGATCCTGGCCGCGCCGACCCGCTCGGGTAAGGGCGTGGGCGTGGTCATCCCGAACCTGCTGGAGTACGGCGAATCGCTGGTGGTGCTGGACATCAAGCAGGAGAACTTCGACCTGACCAGCGGCTGGCGCGCCAGCCAGGGCCAGGAGATCTACCTGTTCAATCCCTTCGCAGAAGATCGGCGCACGCACCGCTGGAACCCGCTCAGTTACGTGTCCGATGACCCGGCGTTCCGGGTTTCGGACCTGATGAGCATTGCCGCGATGCTGTATCCGGATGGTGCCGAGGACCAGAAATTCTGGGTCAGCCAGGCGCGCAACGCGTTCATGGCCTTCACCCTCTATCTGTTCGAGAACTGGGACGACGAGCGCAGCAGCGGTTTCCCGGGCGGCTCGGGCACGCCCACGCTGGGCGCTGTCTACCGGTTGTCGTCGGGTGACGGCACCGAGTTGAAGAAGTACCTCAAGGCCTTGTCGGAGCGGCCGTTCCTCAGCGCCAACGCACGTTCGGCGTTCGCCAACATGCTGTCCCAGGCCGATGAGACCTTCGCCTCGATCCTGGGTACCTTCAAGGAACCGCTCAATCCCTGGATCAACCCGGTGCTGGACAAGGCCACCAGCAGCAACGACTTCCTGTTGACCGACGTGCGCAAGAAGAAGATGACCATCTACATCGGCATCCAGCCGAACAAGCTGGCCGAGAGCCGGCTGATCATCAACCTGTTCTTCAGCCAGCTGATCAACCTCAATACCAAGGAACTGCCCAAGTCCAACCCGGACCTGAAGTACCAGTGCCTGCTGTTGATGGACGAATTCACCTCGATCGGCAAAGTCGAGATCATCGCCTCGGCGGTGTCCTACATGGCCGGTTACAACATACGCCTGCTGCCAATCATCCAGAGCATGTCCCAGCTCGATGCCACCTACGGGCGGGAGGTGTCGCGCACGATCATCACCAACCACGCGCTGCAGATCCTGTATGCGCCGCGGGAGCAGCAGGATGCCAACGACTACTCGGACATGCTGGGCTACACCACCATCCGCAAGAAGAACGTCACCCACGCCCGCGAGAAGACCCACAGCTTCACCGAAGAGCGGCGCGCGCTGATGCTGCCGCAGGAACTGAAAGCAATGGGGCCGGACAAGGAAGTGTTCCTGTACGAGGGCATACCGCATCCAGTGAAGTGCGACAAGATCCGCTATTACAAGGACCGCTACTTCACTTCGAGGCTGCTGCCAAAAGTCGACGTCCCCATGCTTAACGTCTAATTCACGTCGCTAAATTTGTGACTTATATTCATATTCATCGACGTGAAAACGTGAGCTGAGTCAAGAATTCGGCATCTGTTCATAGATTTTCAGACTTGTCTGACATGGAATTGACGCGTGGTTGTGTAACTCTGTGTTCGTCATCCAGAAGTGTGTGTTGGATGGCAAAAGTTGTAGCGCAGGGTGGCCAGGAGTTTGTGCCATGGAAACAAGGATGGTTTCGACGTTGGTGAGGGTGTGCGGGTGTGTCGTCGACAAAGTCTGGCGGCCCCGCGACCTGGTTGGCAGCTTTCGGGCTGCAGGGGAGCCGGGGCAGGTGTGCTGCATGCCAGCGCGTCTCCCCGATTCCGGCGTGCGCCATGCAGCGCCGGACGACCAGGGAGCCAACGCTCGGGACTGCTTTTTCGTACGTCAAAGTGAAGCCCGTATGAATCAGGCGTTTATCGCGAAAATGTCCATCGCCGCAGTCGCGGCGCTGATGGTGGCAGGTTGTGCCACCAAGTCCGCTCCCGATTTCGGCGGCCGCTGGAAGCCGGTCAACCGCTTTGCGGCGGCGACGACCGAAATCCCGCTGTACTCCAGCTACGTCTACCAAGCCTCGCCGATGGATGGCACGCTCAAAGCCATGCTCGAGCGCTGGGCCAAGGATTCCGGACGCACGCTTGATTACCGCCTCAGCTCGGACTTCACCCTGTACGGCGCGGTCTCGAACATCGACACCACCAACGCTCAGCAGGCCGTGATCGATCTCACGGCGGCCTATGCGGCACAGGGCATCTCCGTCTCCATTGTTGGCAACCAGATCGTTGTGCAGAGCGCTGGCTCGACGCCCACCGCGTCGGCGCAGGGCGCTGATTCCAACAGCGGCACCTGAGTCCACATCGAAATCATCGAACGTGCCGCTCCCCGCGCCTGTCGCAGGGGTGCCACGCCCATTGATGTTTCAGCAGTACGGAAGAATCCATGTTCCGCAAGAAGGATCCCGGCAATAGTCCCAAGGTCGAGCAGTCGGTCGCCAAGGCGGTCAGCTACGAGATCACCGTGGCCGACATGGCACGCCGCAGCGAGCGTCGTGCGTGGTGGGTGGCTACAGGCTCATTGCTGATGTCGCTCGCCCTGGCAGGCGGCTATTACTACATGCTGCCGCTGAAGGAGAAGGTGCCGTTCCTGGTGATGGCCGATGCCTACACCGGCACCGCGACCGTCGCGCGCCTGAGTGGCACCTTCCAGGGCGAGACGATCACCACCAATGAAGCGATCAATCGCAGCAATGTCGCCCAGTACGTGCTGGCGCGCGAATCGTACGACTCGGCGGTGATGGGGTTGCGCGACTGGGAGCTGGTGTTCGTCATGTCCAGTGATTCCGTTGCCGCAAGCATGAAGCAGCGCTATGCCAGCAACAATCCGCAGAATCCGTTCGTGATGTACGGCCGGGGCAAGGCGATCAGGGTCAAGATCCTCAGCATCACCCCGCTGGGCGTGCAGGCGAACGGCAGCTTCCGTGGCGCGTCCGTGCGCATCCAGCGCAGCCTGCTCGACAAGCGCAGCGGTGCATCGACCTATCTGGACAACCAGCTGGTCACCATGCGCTTCCAGTACAACCAGAATCTGGCGCTCTCCGAACAGGACCGCGTGCTCAACCCATTGGCGTTCCAGGTCACGGAGTACCGTGTCGACAACGACTATGCGCGCGGCGTGCCCGTGCCGGATGACGGTGCCATGCAGCAGCAGGCCCAGGATGCCGCGCAACAGGCACAGCTCGCCGCACAGCAGGCGCAGGGCATGTACGTTCCGAACAATCCGGCCGCTGCCACCATGATCGATCCCGCCACCGGTCAGCCTGTCGCAGTGCCGGCCAATGGGCAGATGCAGCCGATGCAGGGTGCGCCCATGCAGGGGCAGCCGGTCCAGGGGCAGCCGATGCCGGGGCAGGGCGCGCCGGGACAGCCGGCAATGATGCCGGCACCGAACCATTCCACCGGAAATGCTGATGGAGCAAGCAACCGATGAGTAGTCGAAAAATCAGGGGAAGCGCGTGGGCGCTGCTGTCGTTGCTGTCGCTGGTGTTTTCCAGCGCGGCGATGGCACAGGCAGTTGACCACTACGAGTATGAGAAGGACCGCATCTACCCGGTTCGCACCGGCCTGGGCCTCACCACCCAGATCGAGCTGAGCCCGAACGAGAAGATCCTCGACTACAGCACCGGCTTCAGCAGCGGCTGGGAACTCACCCGTCGCGAGAACGTGTTCTATCTCAAGCCGAAGAACGTCGACGTCGACACCAACATGATGGTGCGTACCGAGACCCATTCGTACATTTTCGAGCTGAAGGTCGTCGCCACCGACTGGCGCCAGCTTGAGCAGGCCCGTCGCGCCGGCGTGCAGTACAAGATCGCATTCGTCTATCCGAATGACACTGTGTTCGGCCCTGCCCAGTCGGCGGTCGAGGAGGAGGCGCAGCCGCTGCTCAGTACCGAGCTGGCCAAGGATCGCCAATACAACTTCAACTACTCCTATTCGACCAGCAAGGCCAAGAAGATGGGATGGCTGGTCCCGGTCAACGCCTACGACGATGGCCGTTTCACATATCTGAGACTGCCCAACTCGCCCGAGTACAAGACCGGTATCTTCCCGGCCGTATTCGGTCGCGAGAAGGAGTATGGCGAGGATTTCGTGGTCAACACCACGGTTGAGGGCAATACGCTGATCGTGCACGGGACGTACCCGTACCTGGTCATCCGCCACGGCGACTTCGTCGTCGGCCTGCGAAGGAACGTGAAGAAATGAGCCAGCAGAACACTCCCGAAAACGATCCGAATCCGTCTCCGTACGGACAGGGGCCTGCGGCTCAGGAGCCATCGGCGAACCCCTACTACGGGCACGCGCAGGCAGAGGCGGCGCCGGATCTGGATGCCAGTGCCCCACAGCTTCGCTCTGCGGAAGAGCAGCGCTTGAACCGCAAGGCGCTGTTGTTCCTCGGCGGCATCCTGGTGTTGTTGCTGGCCATGGGCTTCCTGCTGCTGCGCAAGGGCAAGGAAGACGCTGAAGAAGCCAAGGCGCCGCCGCAGGTTGCACGTTCGAGCACCCCCGACCTGCCGATCATTGCACCCTCCGCGATTCGCGAGGCTGCCCGGGAAGCCGCCGAACCCATTCCGATGCTGCCGCCACCGCCGCAGGAAACGATGGGCCCGACGTTCATTCCTCGTGCCGAACCCGAGCGCGAGGTCGAGCGTGGCCCGAGTCTGCTGGATCGCCGCATTGCCGGTAGTGGTGGCGCAGGCGTGGGCACGGGCGACGCTGGCGGCCAGGCCGCAGCAGGGGACAACGACGATCCCTACATGCAGGCCACATTGGCTGCGCTGCAGGCGCAGAACGGCAATGCTCCGCCGGCCAAGGTGCGCCGCGGGCCTGATGTGGAGGATGTGTCCAATGCTTCCTACATCCGGAGCCCCGACGCGCTGCTGGTGCGTGGCACCTATCTGCGTTGTGTACTCGAGACCCGCATCATCACCGATCTTGCAGGTTATACGTCGTGCCTGTTGACCGAGCCGGTCTACTCGATCAACGGCCGCAGCCTGCTGCTGCCCAAGGGGTCCAAGATCTATGGTGCGTACGGTGGCGGTCCCAAGGGCAAGCGCGTGGAAGTGATCTGGGATCGCATCACCACGCCCAATGGCATCGACGTGGCCATGTCCAGCCCGGGCGTGGATCAGCTGGGTGGTGCCGGTCATCCTGGCCAGTACAGCGCGCACTGGGGTAGTCGCATTGCGTCGGCGTTGATGATCAGCCTGATCGCCGACGCCTTCAAGTACGCCGCAGCCGAGCATGGCCCAGAGTCGACGACGGTTTCCAGTAATGGTTTTGCCGTTCGTTCGCCCTATGAAAGCGCCACCGCGCGCACGATGGAGCGTCTCGCCAACGAAGCCCTGACCAGTTCGAATCGCCCGCCGACTGTCACCATCAACCAGGGAACCGTCGTGAACGTCTACGTCGCAAAGGACGTCGACTTCACCAACGTGCTCAACCCGCGCCGGTAACCCGAAGAACAACCATGGACGCCGAAGTGTCACCCCTCGCCCTCGTTTCCAGCGACTTCCTGCGCTATCAGTACGAAGTGCTGGGCATCGCCGAGTACATGACATCCCCGGAAGTGACGGAAATCTGCATCAACCGTCCCGGTGAGCTGTACCTGGAAACCCGGGCCGGGTGGCAGCGGGTGGAGGTGCCGGGTCTGACCTTCGAGCGGGCCCGGCAGTTCTGCACGGCAGTGGTGAACGAGAGCAACACCGGCCAGCGCATCACCGATGCCGATCCGGTCGTCTCGCTTACCTTCCCGACCGGGCAACGTGCGCAGTTCGTGATTCCACCTGCCTGTGATGCCGGCAAGGTTTCGATCACGATCCGCCTGCCGTCCAAGCACACCAAGTCGCTCACCCAGTACCACGAGGATGGTTTCTTCAACCAGATCCTGGAACAGGATGGCAGTCTGAGCGAGCAGGACCGCGAGCTGCTGGAACTGCGCCAGCAGCGCGAGTACGCAGAGTTCTTCCGTCGTGCGGTGATGTATCGCAAGAACATCGTGGTCTCCGGTGCGACCGGTAGCGGCAAGACCACCTTCATGAAAGCGTTGGTCAATCATATCCCGGACAACGAGCGCCTTGTCACGATCGAGGACGCACGCGAGCTGTTTC
>JAPDRQ010000296.1:0-29312 GCA_030247915.1 Neophaeococcomyces mojaviensis | reverse complement strand
TATCAACGCTCTCCACACTGTACGAGTGAATGCAGACGAGGCGACCTTATGGGATGAAACCTCCTTTAATGCTTTCAAGGCAGACATGGAGCACGAGATCGCCATCCTTGAGCAGAACGTCCATGTATGGAAGCAAGATCTGGTCAGCAAGGAAGATAGCAGCAATGCAAACGATACTACTAATCCCCAAGCAGATGAGCCTATTGACCAGACCAGTAACAACAAAGAACCAGAGCAGCGTGATCAAGGCCCGACGATGATGTCTCGCGTCCGCGAAGCCGAGAAAGCTCATCTAGAACTGATGTCAATGATCCTCGACGACGATCTCTGCCAACGCTATTACGATGAGATCCACAAGCACATCAGAGTCCTTACAACAATCCGTCCCCTGAATGCCGCCCACTCAGCCAACTGGACCGAAACTGACTTCCAGAAGTTCCGGAAATCCTATTCTGAAGAAGCAATGTCGATGAAGAACTACATGGACATCCTGCGACTACGAAAGGAACGTGAGGACTTCGAAAAAGAGCTCCCGCAACGATTGTTGGCGAGAATGATGGCGGACCTGGAACTGTCACCTATCAGAAAGACCCACAAGGATCATACCATAGATGAAGACGAAGACGTAGACGAAGACGAGGATGAGAATGAAGATGAAGAAGAAACCGAAGGTGAATCGGACAGACAGGTAAGTATTTCCCCTCCACCCAGCAGCGCCGAAGACCCCAACTACAGCGATCCTGACAATCCCTACGCAGCCTTCCAGAAGACACCAACATTCATACCACCAGCCTACTACAAGTCACAATCTCAAACCAAACCCAAACCGACCTCGCTTCCCGTCAGCCAACCAAACTTCACACACCCCTTACCCGCGAAACCGCCGGGACCGAACCCATCGACCTGGGAGACCATCACCATGCGACAGAAGCGCATGACACAGCGTCCGCAGCAGATCAACGTTTTCCGAGCCGAAGCAGCGAACGAAACACGCAAGACGGCAACGGTGGTTTTCGGTCGCGATTCCTGGCGCCTGAAGCACGCGGAGCCGAAATCGGCTGGTGACGCGCATCAACGCTTTGCGGCGCATCAGGCCCTGTGGCGCAAGGAAAAGGAGGTGAAGCCTTTCGGGCTCAGGGACTGGCGGACGCGACCTGCTGATAACGTCAAAGAGGCTAAGCCTCGGACTGCTGGTTCTGAGAGTGGCGTGGAATGGACGCTGGTCAAGTCTAGAAAGAGTTTGCGGCGGGAAAGTGTGGATGGTTAGGCTGAGATGGAGGGGGAGCTGGCGCTGAGGAGGTCTTGGAATGAAGTTGTTGGTTTGTCGGACATGAGTAGGAATAGGTCGTTGAGGTAGAAGTCGCTAGCTAGGTGGGTGGATAAATGAATGAATTAATAGAGAGAGAGATGGGAGGAGAACTCTCGAGGAATCTAGATTGGGAATTTGGAAAAGGAGAGTAGATAACAACCGAAAAGTCTAGGGCGGATTACTGCGTAACGATTTGGTTCTTGTAGTTCGGAGTGGCATTTTGCGTCGGATCCTAACATAAGCGACTCAGCCTTTTGGTTCCCCAGTTTTTTGCTGCTAGTCAAATAACATCATCCTCCCTAGACACTCTGCTACTACTGCTCTGTAAGCTTCTCGAGCCCAGGGTTGTCTTTCATGCACGCTCAATACATTTGACCCTCACGCCCTTCGAGTCCAACTTCGGGCTTGGTAGAAAGAAGTCATGAGCGAGGGTCACGTCCGACAGATCAGTTTCGTAAAGCTCAAACTTGTACTTCCGAAACACAGAAGCGTATGTTAGGTATAGCTCAGCGTACGCGAGGCTGATGAAGATAATTTGTCAGTTTACTGCATGACCCTGGATAAGGATGGAAGGGACTTACTTGACACCAAGACACGATCGAGTGCCCTTCTGAAAGCACACAAAAAACCGGTCAAGTGCTGATCCATCTTTCGTCTTTGGAGGGTTGATCCATCGGTCTGGTTTGAATTTTCCATGTTCAGGGAAGATGTCTTCGTCGTTGTTGACGTCAACCATGGTCATTGAAACAGGAGTTCGAGGTGGAATGACCCAGTCCTTATAGACTAGTGGTTTAGAGAGGAGCCGAGGATTACGCGTCGACACGGGATATGATAGACGCACTGCCTCTTTGATGCAGCCTGTCAGGTATGGTAGCTTCTCGAGGTCGGCCCAGTGGAGTTCTTGATCAGGATCAGGGATGGCGTTGTCGAGCTCTTCTCGAAGGCGGGCGTAGATCTCTGGCTCGTTGATAATGTGGAATGCACCGACGGAGAGGGCCCAGCCTACTGTGGTGATGCCTGCTGCCACTACTAGTTGAGCTTCATCTTGAAGACGACGTAGCGTCTTCTCGCTCGGCGGAAGCTCTGGATCGTTGATTACCTCGCGAAACACAGACGGACTCTTCGACTTCTCTGTGTTAGAACTGGCTTCCGATCCATCCAAAAGTGCCATTATTTGCTTCCTCATGTCACTCTGAAGCTGAAAGATCAGGGCAAATAGTGGTTCGGTCTTCTGCAGCCAAGACTCAGGCAGGGAGAAAAGAATCTTTGGGACGACAGGAAACTGCAAGGACAGGTGTCCAGAAATGCTCACCGCCATGAAGGGCTCGTGAAAGGTCGTCTCGAAGTCTTTCGAATTCAGGTGATCATAATTGAGAGAAAAACAGTATTGCATGATTACATCACCTGCCAGTGCCATAAAACCACTGCTGAGAGCGAAGGGTCGAGCTGTTTTGTAGTAATTGTCGATATGTTTGACGAGGATGGCAATCTTTTCACGGATGACATCTTCAAAATCCATAATGCGTTGCCTGGAGAAGAAAGGATTCAAAGCTTTGCGTCGAATCATGTGCACATTCGCAGAAGGTGCTGCGAAGACGGATTGATCGCTGTTGAATCGGTTCGCCATCCAGTCATACTTGTCAACACGGCCGGCTTTAGTGTAGAGCGTATCGTAAAAGTCCGAGTCTTGGATATGAATCTCGTCTGGGACGATGCGAACGATTGGCCCTAGATTGGTCAGACATAACTCTGGAGGCTGACGGTGGTGGTGGCCATCTGATCTCAGTATGCCGGACCTACCATATTTCTTGTGATACTCCTGGATGACGAAGGTGAATTGACCTTTTCTAACAACTTCATGGTAGTACTCATGCCATCTGCTAATGGCAGCATACTTTGGACCAGGGAATCTGGCGAGTGGGTGAAAATACAGGCGATATGTGACTAGAGAAAGAAGATATACCAACCATGTCACAAACAAGGCAAGGATAGTATTGCTGGCATTGGCAGGGAATCCCATTTTGTGCGGCTACCGACAACGTCAAACATTCATATAAGTGACTCCAAGTTGGTAATCCACTGTGCCTGACAGGTAGAAGATCATATAAACGCCAGGAACAGGAAGATGTTCGTAGGCTGATGCGGGGCATTCTGTTCTTTCATGTACCTTGAACACCTTCGGGAGTGCCTAGGCAGGATGCTCTTTCTCCTTGCAGTATGCGAAGCTTGCAGCCATAAAATGCACCATGCTACGGAAGACACAAGCCGTCCTGCGAGCTGTCTCCATTTATGAAACTTGCCGGTTTCTTATCAAACCGGCTTATCTAGACACTATAAAATAATTGGGCGTTAAAGCTAATATTTGCTTGGCTAGAAAACAGTTTGTGTACTCATATCTGTCCACAGAACGAAAATGGAAAGAGCATTTCCTGAACCCGCCTTTCGGACGCTTCAGTGACATTCTACATGCGACAGCTCCCTCAACTCGGCGACCTCTGTCCTCTAACAAAATGCCATCTCAGGTAGAGATGCAGCTTTTTGTCCAGAAATTCAGACTTCACTCCTTCAACCATGATTTGCGCCTGATCGAGGGAATACCCTAGTACACGAGTGTAGTAAGCAATTGAGAACGTTGGAATGGCCTCAATCATTTGAACCCATTGCACTCTTCCAATCTCTTTCAGTTTCTTGTCTTTTGGCCAGGATCCGATTGGAATCTTGTATACTTGTTCTTCGACATTAACAAATCCCGCGTCTATCATCCATTGGCGATGAAGGTGCGCAACATTTAATCGTTTCCCTACTCTAGTGCTGGCAATGTCCACGTTCTCTATCCATTCTTTGCACCAAGGTGCTTGGTTGATGGTATCATCATCAGAATTGAGCCAACACTCATGTTCCTGCATCTCCATCCAACCACCGGGCTTCAGGTTGCGATAGGCTTCGCTGTAGAATTCAGGCCAGTTCGCAATTCCACCACACAATGCCCGACCATGGATAAAATCAAAAGGCTCGTTATGAATCCATGCAGTCTCGGCATCGTCAACGTAGAAGTGGCAGTTTGGCGGCACCCATTCAGGCTGAATTGGTGAGATATCTGTGCCAACAATAGTGGCAGAGGGAAACTGGTCTGCCAATTCAAGCGCCCAAATGCCAGTACCTGTTCCCACATCTAGGACTCTCTGCATGTTGGAGGATTCTAGAGGAGCTGTGTACAACTCTCCATGCAGCACCATTTTGAAGATGTGGTGCAGCAAGTCAAGGCGATTTTGTTCGGCTTCATCGTTGGGAAGCAGATATTGACTCTTTCCGTAGGCACGATATCTCCGTCCATTCTCATAGTGATAGTCATACATGGACGAGCGAATGCTTTGACTCAAGGTTGACAGGTCATCGCCTAGCGCAGAGTCCGTCTCATCTTCATCAGGCTGAAGAGGCTGCTGTAGCTACAGCAGGTGGAATCAGCGAACCATTTTTCGCTTGAAGTATGAAAGGGTCAAGAATTTGCCTGATCAGGAGGTGACCTACCAGATCGGTATTGACAGATGATGAGGGATCTGTAGCCATCACTCGTGTATTGCAAACGTCAAAACGTCGCGTGTGATGAGGCCAATATGACAGTCACCGTTCTTTGGTATTCGTATTTGTGAAGTGGCACGTTCCAGGGCGTACAAATACTGTCGAGACTAGAAATTAATGTAATTGCTTTTCTTGCCATCTCTCATTGGACTCATGTTTAACGCATATTCGATATCAGGAATAGCCGTGGGGTTCTATCTCCCTAATGCCTGCACATATGCTAATCAAGATTTTCGGTCGTTCTGTGCTCTTGATAATTCTGCGATGCAAAGGAACCAAGACACTAAATGGGCACTTTCGTGGTTTTGCTTGGCCAATCAAACCCTGTAGGGGCTACTTTGGGAGTAGTTTTAGAGGGTGCGGGCGGAAGCAAACCCTGGTTAGTGTTGGCGATTGGTTGTGCGTGCTAACGAGAGAAGCTTTCTACAACGGCGCAACCTAGCGATCAAAGTGGTCGGAGCAAAGCGAGTAGATGACACCATAAGACCGGCTGCTTCTGCAGCACGAAAGAGAGCTTGGGATGCCTAACCGAAGTCCGAAGCAGCGTGTGCTGGCGGCTGTCACTGGGAAAAGCTTTAGGGGTAGCCTGCCTCTCCGTGAGCCAATTGAGATATGAGTTAGAATGTGTTTCGTTGCTCGCCTCCGAATTTTCGACCCATGGATGTAACTAATCCTGCACCACACTCGATGGTTGCTCGCTTCGATCCTTGTAATTTCGTAGAATAGTCCGCTCGGGCCGCACCACATGGCAAGCTTACTTTACTTGAATCAGGTGGGATAGTGTCGCGTTTAGAAGCGCTGTTCCTTCAGCTCCAACCGAGGGCCCATTGTAGCAATTTCGATAAGCACAAGGCACGTCAATATTTATCATTCTCGTCGACTGACCACTGGCTTCTGAGCTTGAATCTGTCTAGCTAAGGTGCACTTTCGCTAGAGCATAAATTAAGAATCGACTTTGGCTTTAAAGACCACGCATTGTATCATATCGTATCATATTATACCAATATAGCACTTTACGATGTAGATGATACCATCAAAAACAAGGCTTGCGAAGGGCTACAGTTGCCCACCCCCATGCTGAGTTTGTAGGTAAAGGAGGGAAGGATCAACCATCTCAAGAGGATGTGTGTAGATAACTCATGTGACAATCGTACAGTAAGGTTCAATAATATTACGTCCGTTTTTGACTCTATACCACTTTTCCGTAAATCCATTATTTCGTACTATAAGTTCAACCACGCATTATACAATACCCAGAAGGCCTCTAAACGAGATCTCTAGTAATATAGGGAGAGGAAAAGACCTTACTACCTTCTAGCTAGGCGAGATATCCGGTCTAGTAAAGGGCGGTGTAGAAGCTAATATAATAGGTCGGATCCTCGAACGGACGTATTCTATAGTAATAAATATAATTAAACGTCTTTAAACTCGATCTATTACTATACTATTAAAGCGGACTAGGCGTCTAATTACTTAAACTATTCGTAATTAAAGAGCGATCGTATATATAGTCTATATTAATTCGTAACTATTTATTACTTAAATTAGATTTAAGAATAATATAAATAAGTACCTTAATACGATCCGGTTTATCTTAAGAAAAGTTAATATTCTTTATTAGATTTTAAAGAAACGATCTTATCTAATTAATAACTATACGAAGGTATATTAGAAGTAGTACTTTATTAAAAAAGACTAGATCTCCGATTAGTAAAAGTTAATTATCTTCTTAGATAAGTATTTACTCTAAAGGAGATTTAAAAAATATTTATAATAGGTTTAAGGTTACCTAAGAAAGAAGTAAATAAACAGTTATATACTCCTAATAAAAAAAGGAAAGGATATCTTTTTTATAATCTAAGGTACTATTTAGATTAATAGAAGATTAGATATTATCTTTATAAAGCGAGATCTAAACGTACTATACTATAAATACTTCGCTTAGTTATATTTATAGGTACTAAAAGAATAGATTCTACGAATCTAATTTCTAAATATAAGAATATAGTAGGATAATACCTCTATCTATACTAATAACTAAATTACTATCTAGCTTAAAGAGTAAAGTATAGAGATTAAAGAATAGCCTACTAATAGTCTAAATTTTAGTCTAATTAAATACGTCTAGAGAATACTAAAGGACCGTCTTAACTAGAACTATTTATACCTAAAGAATATAAGCAAATCGAAGGCTGCCTATAGGGTATTCGAACAGTTAATTATCTTAGAATAAGAGGCTATTAACCAGGACCTTATTAACGGTCTAATTAGGTTAATGGATAGCCGGGTGAATACCGTATTTACTACGGAAGGTTAGCATACGCGCTACTGACACCTTACTTTTCTATATAATTTCCTAATCGGGTAGCGATCACGGCTTCAATACATTATTTACAGCTAATTAATCAAAAATCTATTCGTTTTTGCAGCTGCAGTAGTAATTTGTATGTGGTTGATCAAAATGGATGGGTAGGAAATTTGAGGCGCGGACGCAATATTATTGAACCCCACTGTACTTGGTGTCCAGCAGGCGCGTCTTATTCGAGAAAACGACTAGATGCGGAATCATTAGCTCCGAACGGTCAGCTCATATGGCTGTTGCTCGCAAAAGTCCAAGAGGTCCAAGAAAGCACATTAGTGCTAAACAAGCATTCTGATAACATTATGTGAACTATGCCGCGCTTGTTGAAATGAGTTGGACTGTTCACTTAGTGGGCATGCAAGCCTACCGGCTTTGGCACTTGGAGAATAGATGAGAAATGCAAGACCACAGTTGAGCACGAAAACGGCACGACCTTCATGGTACATACAACTCGTTGTTACATTCTCTATTTGCATAGAATCACTTTTCCTATCCGCTATCAAATTCCGGGATCGAGCCTATTCTTCCCTCAGCACACGGACAGCACCTTTCCTAGCAGTGCCAGCCTTCCTCTTCTTCTTATGCCCCTTCTCAAATGCCACAGCACTCTGGTGATCCCTTCCCACGTTATCCAACGGCTTGACCTTGTAAATCCTGATAATCCAGTTCTCACTTGTAAATGCTTCCTCCAAAGTACTTAGCTCCGGGCTTTGAGCGGGTAATTTTGAGCCACGAACGCGGTCCTGAGCTTGTCCGGCAGGGAAGAGGGCGTTGTAGTTGTAGTAGGACATCTTGTACCTAGCGGCATGTTAGTAGAGGGCCAGGTAGTGGACGAGCAGGGGACTTACATGAGCGAATTCTTCATGGTAGGTGTCGCTTCATCGTCAACACGATACTCACCGCGCGCTGTGAAGAAATCGCGTTCTCGAACTTCGTCGGGCCAGATACCTTCCGCAATACGCACCATCCACAAGAACTTGTTGATGTCGTCGCCGCTGTAGCCTAGGAGGCCACCGAACACTACCAATACGTAATCGACGTCGTGTTGACGGAGGATCGGGTAGCTGACTTCCTCCCTCGAGGACATCGCCTTCCCGACAGTGGCAATGTGGGTGTTGTTCCAGGTATTGTTGTCGACCAGCGTGGGTCGATCTGCCATACCACCAATTTGGTAGCCGTAGTCCCACCAGGACATGATGCGGGCGTCGGTGGGAGTGTTTTGTCGGAGCCAGTAATAGGCTTCACGATAGTCGTCGATGATGTGTTGGGAACCGTCGGGAAGGCGAGAGGCGAGCACGACGGATGGAGAGGAATAAGCGTTTGAGGTAACCCAGGTGCAGTGGGCAACGAAGAGGAGGAGAAAGGAGGCAGTCATTGAGGTTACAACTGCTTTTGAGACCGTGCTGTAGATTCCCACGAGTTTTTCGCGGGCAGAGCGAAGAGCTGGGGTGGTCTTTTTGGCAGTATTGGCGGGGTCAGTCGACCCGTTCGTCGTAGTGTCCTCGGGAGGAGAGCCAAGGTAGGAGTAGGTGTTGATGACGTGGGAGATGGCGAGGGCTGCAGCGCAGCAGACAACAGGGGTCAACGTGAGCATAAGTCGGACCATGACACCTGCGAAATAGCTGGCGAAGACTGCGTAGATGACCACGAAGACGTGCTCGTCTTTGAGCTTGATGAAGCACATGTAGACACCGGCTGGGAATGCCCAAATGAGTAGGTTGAGGTCAAAGAAGAAATTTGGCCATGCGGTCGGTTGATGCTCAGAAACTGAAGCAATGATCGGAATGTGAATTTTGGCGTAGCCAGTATCCCAGAGTGAGTAGAAGCGACCGCTCCAAGGAGCGATGACTCCGGTTAGCGTGAGTAGGACGAGGCCGGTGAGCAAGACGGCCACGATGAGGCCACCAAGAGCCACAAGTAGAATTTGAAACTGCTTGTTCGGCAACTGATCTCGGAGATAGCTGAAGAAGCCCACAAGCTGAAGCAGGCCAAAGACGCCGAGTGCGGCCATATGATCACTGCTCCTAATGGGCAGGAAGCCAACGAATGGCACCTGCATACTCGCCAAGGTCCCAAGTGCGTACCACGAGTTATAGGCAATATACAAGCGCGAGCTGAATCGGCCCATCAGGATGAGCACAAAAACATGTAGGGGGATCAAGTTGGTGATGAAGACGTAACCACCCCAAGCTGACACCATGTATCCGTAGAACAGTGCAGCCAATGCTCCCCACATAACCGAGCCAACCTTGACAGCTTTGATCCAGAGGTAGAAGGTGAACACGAGAAGGAAGATGGCAATTGCCTCATTGTCGTAACTGCCAGCCACTGACCGAGAGATATAGCCTGGTGTGATACCCATGAATGCCGCTGCTAGCAGACCGGCTGACGGAGATGCGGACATCTCAGAGGTGAGGAGGTACATGGCCAGGGCCGTCAGGCCAGAGAAGGCAGGAGCGAGCAAAACGCATATGTTTCGAATGTCGACGGGCATGGAGAGGAATCGTAGGACGTGGTAAATCACGCCGGACGTGACCATCAAGCCGGGGTAAAGGGTCCCTCCAGTGACTCTTCCCAAAGGATGCCATGTTCCTGTCCACCTCGTCAGTGTTCGCCGTCCAGCTCAGCCCTTCGAACATACGATCGTCGAACCAATCCCAAAAGCTATAGAAGCCATGTTTCACAAGGTATTTTGTTGCTCGGAAGTTGAACCAAGGATCGACTGTGTAGGTGTTAGTCCTGGCCTTGCAGTCGCCAACGCAGCAGATGGAAGGCCGCGCGGTGGGCTAATGACGGGAAATAGGACGCACATTCGTGAATGATACTTTCAAATCCTGCACCACCAGTCAGTCATCGTGTTCGACAGCACTCTGTTCCCTCCAAACTCACGAATAACGCTGAAAAGACGAGCAGAAACTGCGGCACCTGCAATGGTGCATAATATAATTATGCGGAGCAGACCTCGCGAGCTCTTGCTCGTCGAACCCTTCAGATATGGGTTTTCTGAAGCAACGGCGGCCATGTTGGCCGAAATGTGAACGACGACAAGGCGTCAAGTATTGAGAAGCAGAGGTTGACTCGTGGTGCTAATCATCACTTGCTGTGCTCTGGCATGCTCAAAGGCGCGACGTATCAAGTCCGCAGTCTTGGCATCATGAAAGTTGCGGAGCCTTGCTTATCCACATATCAGGAGTTGCGAGGCTGACAACACCTACCCAATATGCTCTTTGTATACGACAGCACAGTACCACGGATTCACAGACGCCAAAATGAGGAGCACGTGCTCTAAATTTCTGTCGGACATGGATAAAATCACTACACTGTCTCCATCAAAATTTCCCCTTCCTCTTCGCCTTCTCCCTCTCATAGTCTTTCGCTTCCTTACCTTCCTCGCCCTGTATCTCTGCCACCAGCCTCTTGTATTTCTTCTCGTAAGCCTCATCTTTCGCTTTCTTCTCCCGTAATTGCTCCCTCGCCACGAAGTTCGCATCTTTCCGTAGTTCTCGCATCGCGCCCTTTCGTTCCTTCTTGTGCTCGGCCTTGAGTTTGTTGAGTTCTGCACGTTCGTGGTCTGGATCGTGGTAGCGGCGAGTGGGATTGTAGTCATCCAGGAAGGCTGGATAGGATGATTTGATAGCACGGGGGCGGTGGTTGTGGAGGAAAAGAGGTTTTCGAACGGCGATTTTGTCGTCCACCGTCCTTTTTGTGACCACGACGAGGCCTTTGATAATGTCGCGCGTCGACGAGTGCAAGAGCGCTAGATTAGGCTGGAGCGACAGACGCTCTGTCAAGAGGGTGTATATCGGCGCCATGATTTCTGGATATGCGGATTTGATACAATTTTGCTTAAGGGCTGGTTGGATCAGATGAAGGAAAGCTTGAAGAAGAGACTCTTGGTTGATGGTGGATGCAGCATCAAGCTCAGGGTCGCATTGCATTTTGCGAATGTCGTTGAAGCTCAGCATACTCGATGGTGCTTGCTTGGCTCGGCTCCTGATGCGAAACTGACTGGCTGTGATGGTAGGCGTGCATAATACCGGAGAACTTGATTTTGCTTCATTGGGTGCCAACATGTCAATGCCTTTGCAAATGAAATTGATTGTTTCGGGGAGGTATCGGTTTGAAACCTTTTGGTATCGGAAGGCCAGTGAGCACAGATATGCACCCATAGCAAGATTATGCAAAGTCTCGTAAGTGCCTTGTGCCAAATATCTTGCTATAATCAATATGGCAGGGGTAACCACAGGATGCCACTGGTCCGACGTTGGGAATGTCGTTGCAATAGCAGTGAAGATGACAAGATCTCCAGGAGTTATCAGTGGCAGTTCGTGCTCCTGAAATCTTCGAAGTTGATTGCGGTATATCGAAGCAATATCATGTGGTTGCGACTTGGCCATGGAATGCAGGTGTCGGATAAGCTGCTCGACGACACACATCGAGAATTGTTCTTCAGTGGTTCGGTTGACAGTGAAGATGATGTGATTGACCAACACTTCTGCAAACTTGGTCAGCCTTTGTGGGTTGTCTGACGCCAACCCTTTGTGGTAGAGTGCTCGAATGCGCTGTACAACAGTTGGCAGGTCCTCTGGCGGAATGTTCTTGAAAGCTTCCAAGAATTCACTATGAGTTTGCGGGCAGGGGAATGTGAATGCAAGGTTTGCATTCGGCGCTTGCGGAGCAGCAGCTTTCGTGGTAGTCTCCAGTCGTTGAGGCAAGACCAATCCATTGATAAAGTCATCATCTCCATCATCGTCCATCTCCTCAAGCTCGCTTGATTCTTCGTCCAAAGCATCACCGTCAGGTTCGGCATCTGAATCACTCGCGACAATGTCGTCCATAACAAACTCATCCTCGTCCTCGACCTCGAGCTGAGGCATGTAGCGCGATTCTGGCTGTTGCAGACCAAATGCCTCAGCATCGTCTTGCTCGTCTTGCTCGTCGTCGAGCTCGACTCCGTCGCCGTCAATCTCCTCGTCTTCCGAACTTTCCGCTTCCCCGTTCATGCGTCGAAGTCTCTTTCTCTCAAGGTCTTCGAGACGGGCTTTTTCCTCGGCTGCTTTCTCTTCTTCAGTCTTGGTTCTTGTACTTGGTCTTGATCGTGCTTCCAACTTCATTTCTCGCAAATTCGCTTCATACTCTTTTTCGGCCTCTTCTCTTGACTTCCCAGCGAGCATGGCGGCTCGACCAGGGTCGAGCGAGGGTTCCGAGTCTGTGCCAGGAGGACTAGGTAATTGTTTCGATTGAGGTTGGTGGGCTCTGAGCGCCTCGTAGAACTCCCCCATCCCCTTGTCGAGTTCCAATCTCAAGTCGTCATCATCCTCTTTGGCCGCCTGTCGCGCTGCTTTGTACATCTTCGACTTCGCAATGACTTCTTGCATAACTTCATGCTTCGACTTCCTGCGCTGTACCACGTCCTCGCCTCCCTCCTCTTCATTTCCAAGCCGTACCCGTTTTCGCGGCCGATCGTCCTGCGCATCAAACTCATCCGCGTCTGATTCTTCTACTTCCTCATCAAAATCATCGCCCACGCCTCCACCAAGCTCAAGTGCTCTCCCTCCATGAGTGAGTTGCAGCTCATCTTCCGAATCTCCCTCGAGATTGAATACGTCCGTTTTCTTACTCGTCCTCAACGCCTGCTGCGCGAACCTCTCTGCAGCCTTCTGTTCCGGCGTCATATTCGGGTCGTCTTCGCCAAACCGCCTATCGAGCATCCCGCCCACTTTGTTTCGGCTCTGCATCTCTTTCAGTAGCGTCGCTCTTCTCCTCTCCTCTCCCAGTCCGCGAGTGACTCCGGGCCGCTCAACCGTCTTTTTGGTAGGCTTGTTGCTCGCAATATCGAACTTCTCCCTGCGAGCGGGCGCCTTTGCCTCAAAAGGGTTGAAACGCTCTCTAATGCCCTCGAGCGCGGCATTCCGCTGGAGGCGTTTTTGGGCATCTTTGTTGCTGGCTTTGCGCTGCTTTTTGGATTTTTGAGCACCTAAAATGCCGTTCTCACGTAGTGAAGTTTTCAACTGCTTGAGTTGAGAGCCTCCCATCTTGTTCAGCCTGCACTGTCAGAGGAATCAACTTGGATTGCGCCGGCTCGAAAGACTTTAGAAAATGTAGAGTAAACCGAGCAAACACGATAATTTGCGCCAAGATTTCACGGCTGATCGTCGGGTGGTTCACCCTTATCGATTGCGGCGCATTGGGATGTTCAGGACACCTTTTTCGAGGAAGTGCGACGAAAGGCGCTTCTGCTGTCAGCCAACATACTAGACACTTTCGCAAAGCAGTGGACAACTCCAACCACTTTGCTGCTTTGAGTGTTGCACATCACAATCCTTGTGAAGCAGTCTTCAGCGACCAATTCTCCATACACATCAAGACTTTGTCAACCCTTCACCACGAGATGACCATAACTTGACAACCGATCTACCGCGCCCTAGAGACTGTATCTCACACTACCAACGACACCTACGGTCTAACCGCATATCCTTCGGCCCACCATGCAGATGCCAAATCTTCTCTCCCTCCTTGTCCCGGTGGCCTACCTCTCCATCCTTCTCGGCTCCCTCGCAACATTCTCCTACCTCCACCGCCGCCGCAAACTCACTCAAGCCCTTTCTCTTGCGCCATACTTTCCCCCTCACACCGCCCGCGATGTCTATCTCACATTACTCCATCAAGCAGACCATCAACAGGATCTAAAACAAGTCCCTAACTCCGTCCTCTGCGCTGCACTCCAAGAACGCGCCATTGAAGATATCCTACGAATCAGGGAGATCCAAACGAGGAAAGGACCACTGAACACATTGCTGCAGAGGGGCGTAGTAGGCGACGAGATCTGGCAGAGATTGTTGAGGGCAGAACAAGAGCTGGAGGCGGAGTTGAAAGACGTCGTCGCTGAAGCCAACGCCTTGGCCAGCGGATGGGGAAGCATCATTTTCCAGAGCGCCAACGAAATCGTCGTGAACAGACTGACGAAAAAGAAGATTGAAGAGAAGCGGGCAACTCTGCAACAGGAAAAGACTGCGTGGGAGGCACAGAGGGAGAGGTCGAGAGCGGAATTAGAGGGGGAACTCGACTTGACCAAACAAGTTGAGCAGAAGGTTGTTGAGCAGACAAGCACGAGTGAAAGTACACCGGAGAAAGCCAAGCCTCTCCCGCCCACAGGCAGTAGTGATGAGGATGTTGTCATGGTCGACACGCCGGCTGGTGAGGTGCCGCCCATCAGTGCAAGTGCGGGTGCGAATGTGGTTAGTAGTGGAGGGGGAGGGAAAGGAAAAAAGAAGAAGGGGAAGAAATAGCAGGCAAGCAGTCAGGCAGGACGTGGTTGATTTACGGTCTCATTGCATTGCAGAGGAGTCGAGCGTTCTTGTGATTCCCCATCAGCAATACATGTATGATTACAAACGACAGAAGACAGAAAACTCACAATACCTGCTGAGCAGGCTTTCACACCAAACCCGTCTCCATGTCAATGTGCCCGACATCCACTCCCATGACCTTCGCCACGTCCCGAAGATTCTTCGCGGGGTTGTCAACCTCCTTCTTCGTCCTCTGCATCATCAGAGCCACGAACTCCGTCATGACGGCCAGTCGCATCTTCTTCGCAGTCGTCGTCTCAGGGTCCTCGAGATCCGCGGGCTCGGCGTGGCCGCTCTCCACCAAGTCGATTTTGTGTTTCGCTTCAAGAGTCTCGACGATGTCAGCTATGTCTCGAAGCACCGTCTGATCCGCTGCAAGCCTCGCGTTGGCGCGTCTCCTACCCCCGGGTGCAGGCCGTTTGCTGTCTGGTCGGTGCAGCATTCGCGCTACCTGCCCTGTGATAAGCTGCACGACCGTATCGTTTGGCGTAGCTTTGAATGCAGCATACATCCCCTGCATCGCGCAAATCGTGCCGGGTAGATCAAGTCCGTAGCAAAAACTTCGTATGACCTCTGTGTAGAAACCGTCCTCGAACTCTTCCTTTGCTGCACGTCTTTGCCGAGAGCGTAGGCGTGCTTCCCATGCCATCATGCTAGCAAAGAGTTGGCGGAAAGACGTTGGAGACTTAGCCGAGTAGATGCCTTGTTGGCTGGCTACAGCCTGCCATGCGAGAGCGTACGTTTCGAGATTGGGCGTGATTTGGTGTTCGAGACCATAGAAGAGCGCCCAGAAGCGGGAGTATGAGCGATATCGAAGTTCGGCAGCAAGCCATTTGTTGACGATGAAGTTGTTGGGCTTCAGGGCGGCAGGACCAAGCATGATGCTGGTCAGACGCTCGAAGTCGGACCAGCGATGGCGTTGTTCGGCATGGTCGAAAAGAAGAGAGAACGTTTCGGTGTTAGCTGGGGGGACGGGGCGCTCGAGATGAATGCGTTCAAGGTGAATGTTGTTCGCTTCGTTTTGGGGCACGATCTTGCGAAAGACGCTGTCGAAGGATTTGGCAGCTGTGTTGTGCGTGCGGTCTGCCACTTGGTTGATGCGGGCTTGAATCATTTCCCAGGCGAGCTTCTCTGCTTTTTCACGGGATTCAGGGGTTTGATCGCGGAGCCAGGCTCCGATGATGCCGTTCAGGTGGGTTGGGTCGGGCTTGATTCCTCGTTCGTACATTAGGTCTACTACCATTGAAGCTGCTTCAATCCTCTGTTGACCGAGTAGTTTCTTAATCCATGATGCGAAGAAGTATTTATTCTGATATTGCTTTGGTAGGGCTAGAAGCATGGTCAAAGATACTTGGTGAATTGCTTGCTCGACTTCCTCAGGTTCCCCAGTAAGGTCGGTGTTGCCCAAGGCTTTGTGATAGCTCTCCAGGGTGTTCTCGCCCGATTCGCGAACTCGAGCAACCATATCTTTGAACACGGCAAGGGCCATCTCGCTGTGGTTGCTGTCCAGTAGTGCATCGCTCACTTTCTCATAAAGCTCTGGGGGCATTTCTGCTCCAAGCAAGGTCCGCATCTTGAGATATACTGACCACGCCTTTGCCGGGTATTTTGCTCGAGCCCAACTTGCAATGACATGCATTAGAATTTTAGGATGTGCACCCTTATGAAGAGCGTTAAAGGCAATAGTTTGCGCCTCTGACGGTCGATCAACCGACGAATATATCTGGATGCCTGTTGAATAGAAGTTCGAATACCATTCGGTGGGCCGGTTGCTGAAAGCCTTGCTCTTCAAATCTTCCCACGCAGCCACTGCAGCTGCGCTCTCTCCACCTGCGTGTAGAGCTTGGATATAGTCGAGATGTTGCTCAGCTTGCAGGGCCTTTCCGGCGGCTTGCATGTCTCGGGCAAGCATGACGAGATGACTCTGCCGCACCTTCAGACTGCTTTGTGATTCCCAGAGGAAGTTCCAGACCTGTTCGGATATGATCTTCGAGAAGGCCGGTATTTTTTGCTGGCACCGTAGATACCATTTCCACAAAGCCAGGCTCTTCAGCACATCACCGTGCCCGGCCTGGGCTTGAGACAGCGCTTTGTTGAAATGGCTCACGAGTGCCTGATGTGCTCGGGGAGTGTGTAGTGTAATTGCCAGCTCTTGTGAGACGTCTGTGTCTTCTTCATCCTCCTCCATCAGCCGATCAATCTCTGCCAGATCGAGTGTATCCTGTTCATCTTGAGGGTTGATGCCTTCGTCGGCAAGTGCTTTCAGGATCTCTTCTCGTTGGTCCGCCGGTAGTTGTTGCATGAATTCACTCTGCGGCCCAAATGGTCCTTGACGGAGGACTGACAACTGTCGATCCACATCTTGTAGCTCTCTCCAGACTTCAGCCGTTTCGTCCTTCAACTCCTTGTCTGGTTCAATCTGGACTCGAGAGGACTTATCGGAACCATGCTGTTCAAACTCTCGAACCACCAGATCATCCCTGCCATGCCCAAGCAGTTCAGAAGGCGCGAATTGGTTGGGGGAGAGTGACTGGGATGCCAACGGCGTGGTCGATGGTCTGCGAACTCTACGAGTGGCCGATCGATATTCCCGAACGGGCAGCAAGCCTTGGATACACTGTCGATGTGGCGCAAAACTTGGCGAATGACAAAACTGTTGATGCCATCTTCGGGAGAAGCGACATACGCCTTGCATAAGTTATTGCGGTCCTGACAAGAAAATGAACAATGAAGTTGGTGTATTGTCCTTGGGCTTAGCGGCGCAACTTTCTCGAGAAACTTATCATAAATCGCTTAATCTTCGGCTTGTTCTCCTTTTTGATTGCGCGTTCAGACGCGTCTCTCTTTCTCATCTACAAGCAGACCGGTAACAATGGAAGAAATCGATGGCGATGAACAGTATATCAACGAATCGCTAAAGGATACTACCCACCGGGTGCGTGGTTCTAGCCTTGTTCTAGGACGTTGGCTGATGAATAGCAGGCATGTTACATTTTCCGCTCATCCCATCGGGAAGTAAAGGAGCGACCAAGAAAGAAAAGGAAGCTCAATGGTGACGGTGACCATTGTTCTAGCTTCCTACAGCTCTCTAGCGATGCTGATCTGAAGGGCTTCATTGGTCAGAGGCAGACGCAATTTCACGAGTTCTGGCAGCGGAAGCAGTCCCAATTCAATGAAGTGACTAATGACCTCAACGGAGATACACTGAATCAATTGACAAGCTTCATCAACACACGAAGGTCGTTGAAAGCTGATAATCGCCTGAAAGCAGCTTTATTGATGTCCGATGTGGAAGGCACGAACCATGACACAGTAATTCAACATTTGAAGCAGGAGGTGCGGCATCCGAGCGTTGTCATCACTCTGCAAAGCCGACAATGCCCCAACCTGCAAAGCTCTTTGAAAACCATCATCAAGGCTGCTGTCATCGAGCATTCAGGTCTCAATGCTTACGACGAGCATCTTTTGAAGCACAAGCGATTGCTTCCTCTCAATTTTGATCTGGAGTTGTTGGAAAGGTTCACACGAGAAAAGTCACTTGAGCATGTTATTGTTTGCCTATCAGAAATTGAGACATTCGACGGATCAACGTTGAATGATCTGATTGCTCTTCTGCGTACTTGGCAGGACCGCATACCATTTGTTCTGCTCCTTGGCATCACAAGTACGGCGAAACTATTTGAATACCGCCTGTCCAAGTCGTGTCTCAAGTTGTTGGACGCTCAAGCGTTCGATTTCTTGCCGTCGGGCGATCTTCTTAGTTCTCTGCTGGCATGTGCACAGTCCACAGGTGACGATGGCCCACAAGTCTTCCTTGGACCGAGTGTGGTAAATCATCTGCATGATATCAGCCAGGGACAGGGAAAGACCATACAAGCTCTTAGAAGTGCACTGGGATACCTTTATATGTCACATTTCTTTGCAAACCCACTCTCAGTGTTGGTAGATCGACAGGCGAATCTTAACAATCGATCACTTGCTCGAGGCATTCGAAGTACTGACTCCTTCAGAGCATACTGTGAGGAATTGTTGGAGGAGCAAAACCAGTCATCCACGGAAAAGGTTCGACGTCTTCTAGACGACGACAATGCCCTCTTTGACGAGGTACATGAGGGCATCGTGGAAGGCCGAGAGGCATATGTTCAAGTTATACGAGTGATAGAAGCTTGGTCAGATTTGTATCACTGCCTTTCGAGAATCGACCCAAAGCTACAGAGAACAAAATTCGAGGTTGCAGTTGAGCTGTATCAATCTATGGCGGATCTGGCGGCTTCTGCGTCATTCTATGTGGTTGAAGCCTGCATTCGCAACCTATCCACGCCTCAGCTGCTGGCAGCTTGTAAGGCCTTGCAACCTACGACTTGTGATGTTCTCGCGTTGAGCAATTTGATACGAGAAGTAGCTACTCATGACCACAACAAGACCAACGGTGCCGCAGAACAGGTTAATGAAAACAGCAAGGTCTCATCACCTTCCGCAACATCCAAGAAACGTGTGAGGACAAGCAAATCTAACCCAACACCTCGGCTTACGAACGAATCATCGAATACCTCCTTCGTTGAGACTCTGCAGCAGAAACTTCAGGCGTCCTCGCTTGACAGTTCTAGTCTATTTATCCATGAAGCATACATTATGTCATCTCCTGCAATTCGCTTCAAACAGAGCTTCGAGTCAAATCCACGTGCAGCCATCGAAAGAGCATTGTTGAGACCTGGGGATTACTTAGGGTGTGAGTGCTGCACTGAAGGCCGCGACACCAATAGCGAGGGTGTGGGCGGCCAAGGAGAATATGCGCAGCAAGGATCGCAACCACCTGCGTCAGTTCTGTTTACACTTTTGCAAGAAGCGCCCACTGTCATCAATGTTCGCGACCTCTCCGATGCCTTCCAATCGCGCCTCAATTCGTCGGGATGTATGTTGGCCGGAAATGGTGTTGAGGACGATGCAGATTCAGAAGCGAGAACAAAGTCTGTCATAACACAGTTCTACCAAGCACTCGCCGAACTCCGGATGATAGGTCTTGTCAAATCATCTACGGGAACGCACATCAAGAAAAGAGCCGTAGGCGGGAAGAATGCAAGACCTACGCAAGATATTGACTTTATCGCAAAGACGAATTGGGCTGGGCTGTGAGAGAAATGTTCGGCACTACTTAGTCTTGCAGCCATTTAAGTATCAGCATCTATTCCCGTTATGTCGCCGAGAAAGTGGTCAATGTTACAAACACTCTCCGGAGCGCAGCTTGCATTAACTTTAGGGCTCTAGGACGATGGCTCCTGTCTTGGAGAAGATGCGGTTGCCAGCTTAAGTTCGAGTTTGAATATAAGGCGTCCATCAATCAAGATACAGGTCTTGTCTCTTGCTCAAGCGAAGACACGGTCATCATAACACCTCTCCGGTGGGTGCATATGCTGCCATGCTCCTCAAATGTCAATAGCCAACCGATTTTATCAAAGCAAAAACGCTACGCTTGTGGAGCCGCTGCGGATCTTGGCTTGTCCGCGTCGATCCTCCAGACTCATTTTCCCAGCTCCATGGAACATCACATTTGGCACATCTCTACACAATTCAGAGCATACCTTTCGGGGTCCTAGTAACCATTAAGTATTTCTGTAAGCAACATGTGTCTGCAATAATTGCAAGCATTTCAACGAGATTCAATGACGCTGCTCCGGAAGGCATCAACCGGTCCACTAGCCACTACGGCAAAAGCGTCCACTCAAATGTTGTGGTTCTCTGTGTCAAACCCTAACGTCATTAAACTTTTTAAATGCCACCAAAATGCAAATGCATGATGATTCCATAGTCCGACACAGTCCATGTCCTTACAGACAAGACTCTTCAGCCAGGCGCTCAGAGTTATCGTCAATATGGCAGCCGGTGCATCGGTCTGGCATTTCCATGCCTTCAAGGGTTGAACAAAGGCACGCGTGTTTGTTGCGTTGTCCCACAAGAGCCATCTAGCCATCCAACACCTTAAGCATTCAGACGAAAAACTTCATGTTCATAGGTGCTATCGTTTAGGCAAACTGCCAACGAATCTAGATTTCAGCTGCTGTCATGGTTGGTGCGTCGAAAGACTAAATGTCTTTCACTTGGTTGCCCGTGCTGAATAGGCTAACGGCCGTCCTGCATTGAAGGGTTCATGTTTATATTTATACGGAGCACCCTAGACAGGTCACCTAAGCTATTTCCTCATTTATCGTTGCGGGTCGTCATAGCCAAGAGCGGAACAGTAGCTCATCACCAGAAATAGTGAAGATCTGTCACCTCCACTGAAGGCCGTCATGTCAGAGGCTGCCAGAGGGTTCTGTTTGACCTATCGGCAAGTCCTTCACCGGTGAAGGAAAGCATCTGATACAGTACTCTTTGTCACGATCATATTTCATCTTCAGAATCACACAGGACCTCTTGTGAAATTAGCAGTATGACCTCGGGTATGTGGCAGCACGGTCTAAACAACGGAAGTCATAGTCGACAGACCAGTTCAACAGCTGTTGAGGATGATTCCCCGACGGAACCAGTCACACCAATTTCGTATACCGAAGACTTCGATTTGCCTGAGATCAGCCCAATAACAGCTCGAGTTATTGACGACCAACTTTTGAGAGATTTCCTGCCAGGACTACATAAAGACGCCGACCTCCAAATGTTGAAACATTCCAGACATCCCAGCGAGAGCCCGTCGTCCAACACCAAAGAGGTGGATGAAGAAAGGGCGACGCTGCCACAACCCGCTGCTGTCGGATTCTGGCATGGGGCGCTGGCTCAAACTCGGAAAGATGTCGCTCGAAAATATTCCGGAACTTTGCTCATACTATGCGTTGCTGTTGTTGGTATCTTGTCGATATATTGGGGTGTGCTGTTCGACGTGAAGAAGAATCTGCACCATGCTACAGTTGCTGTGGTGAGCTTCGAAGGACTGCCGCCGTATGAGGCGTACACACCAATCGTCGGTCCATTCGTACGGGCAGCCGTGGAAGAAGAGGTAGCGTCTCGACCAGATCATTTAGGTTATGAGTTTCGAGATCCAGCTGAGTTCGACAATGATCCGATGAAGGTCAGATTGGCTGTGTTCAACGAGCAATTTTGGGCAGCCATCATAATCCATTCAAACGCTACGGCACTATTGAGACAAGCTGTGGAACAAGGCAATACAACATATGACCCACGAGGAGCTGGCATGATGATCTACAATCAGGCCCGCGACATCGAATCCTACAACTTTTACGTCTTTCCCGATCTCAGCCGGCTCAGATTCGACATCACAACTTCGTTCGCCTCCATCTGGTCAGGAAGCGTGCTGACGAATAACTCCCTTGATGCTGCAACATACTCTCAAGCACCTCAAGCCATCAGCCCTGGTATCTCTTTCACTATGTTAAACCTACGACCATTCGACCCTCCGTCTGCAATCCCGACCATTACAATTGGCTTGATCTACCTCATTATCATCGCTTTCTTCAGCTTCACGTTCTTCATTCCAACACATATGAAGTTCGTCACCCCCAACCCAACGAAACCACACCCACCTCTCAAGTTTTATCAACTCGTCATCTACCGCTGGTGCGCTACAATAACCGCTTATTTCTTCCTCTCCCTTTCATACAGCCTCGTATCCCTCGCGTTTCGAATTCCATTTTCACATACTCCGCCTCTTGACATCGCTGTTGACGGTCACTGGCCTCCGACTGAATCAGTCCTGAACGCCAACTACCTCGGTCACGCCACTTTCTTCATCTACTGGCTCCTCAATTTCATCGGCATGGCCGCACTCGGTCTGACCTGTGAGAACATGGCCATGTTCCTTTCGGCCCTTTCGCCATTGCCATACAGCGCGCTGTTCTTGATATGGTGGGTTATAACCAATGTTAGTACTGGATTTTATGCAATCGAATTGGCAAGCGATTTCTATAAGTGGGGGTATGCGTGGCCTTTGAGGCATATTGTGCAGGGCAGTAAAACCTTGGTGTTTGGCACCAGGAGTGAGTTGGGATTGAACTTTGGTGTATTGTTGGCGTGGGTAGTGGTTGGAACATGTCTCTTCCCCTGTGCGTGTTGGGTCATGAGGTGGAAGAGTATGAAAGATATGAAGAAAGCGGCGGAGGGCCAGAAGGGGAGGTAGGATCGATAAGGGGCGTTGCAATGGAAAAAGTATTTGCGTGGTCATGACCGCCCTTCCACTTGATTATTCTGTACCACGCTAGCGATGATCGTTTCTCGCCGGAGTCAGCATCTAGAATCATGTTTTCAAACGCTATTCTTCCTATGTAATTGCGAAATGTGGACTGTCTTTACTGGCCATCTTTACGCTACCACGAGGGAGATTCTCGTGCGTGCCTAGATTATGCCAAGATTTCATTTCTGTTTTTCCTAAACATTGACATATCAAATCATGCCTGGCCGGAAATCTCGTAAAAAGATTTCGCTGAGTGCTGATAATGGTCAATCTAGATCTCATCAGCCCCAAGAAGAATTTCCCGCCGTCTTGGAAAAGATCAACCAGGATGGACCTAATCAGCAAGAATTGATGGTTCTAGCTCAACAACCACCACCAAACTGGCCATCAACAATACCTTACTTAACCCGCCCAAGAATCTCACCTTACACGACAGATGGTCAGAAGAAATGGCTTGATCGCAAACCTGCGACATACAGTTATTCTCAGATTAGCACTAGCAGCTTCGACCATGGGGATACTGCAAAGGATGCAATCCCGATCATCGAGTTGCCGACTCTCGACACAGACAGTAGAATAGCAATCAGACTCATCGATGACGAAAAACACCCGGCACATGGTCAACGCGGTCTGTTTGCAGTAAGGGATCTAGAGCCGGGGACCTTCGTAGTGCCATACATTGGCTACGTTCACTCCAGTACTACTTCGGAGACAATTGAAGCGAAAGGTCAAACAATTGCGTCTACATCAAGTGCTACTATTGAATCGAGGCTCAACGATATCTCTCAAGGTGCCGAACCTTCTGGCGATCAGTTCAGTTCGGACACGACGACAGATGAAGTAGGGCCTGCATCAACTGTGCTAACTCAGCCAATTGGCTCCTGGGATAGCTCATCCTATGACCTAAACCTCCACCGCGACGAAGACATCGAACTTGCGATTGATGCTGCGCAGATGGGCAATGAGGCGAGGTTTTGCAACGACTACCGCGGTGTACCAGCCTTTATTGATCCAAGTGCTGCCGCCAAAAATGAGGCTGACTGGAATCGAAAGGCCAAAAGGGCCGCGAAGACGTGGGGCGAGGAGAATACTAGTACTAACGGTGAACGAGGTGGTGAAGGGGAAAGTGCGTGGGGAGGAAATAGCATGGCAATGGCAATTCCCAATGCTGAATTCCGGGATGTATGGTTTGAGTGGAGTACAGAAGAAGGAGATGGTAAGACCGAGATGACCGAGGGCGGAAATTACTCGCAAAAACTTGAGCAGACCATCGCACAGCTGAATATCAATAGCAAAGATAACACTCTGGCCCAGCCACAGAGTCCTTCCATAGCGAGTAGAAAGCAGAATCCATACCAACCTAAACGGAAGCGAACCACCAAAACCGGCATGCGAGGCGTAGCCATCTTCGTCCTCCCAGCAGGCAAAAGCGGTAAGAGGAAGAACGGGATCCGAGCTGGACAGGAGGTGCTCGTGAGTTATGGCAAGGGGTTTTGGGCGCACCATGAGATCTGAGCGCGAAAAAGCATCATCTGCTTCGTCTTAGGGGCTGATGTGTGATGGAAAATATGGGCGGCATTCACTGCCAGTGTTTGCTCTGTTCTGGGAAGTTTCAACGTGAGATACGAATATATACATGTTTATGGGATGTCCATGTCAGCACATACTATATCTTAAACTTCACACGCTGATTGGCTTTACTGAATAAAGCACACCATCTACGCATGCTTGATTCTTTGGCATGTTGCATTGGTCCTGGATCGGCTTCTGGATTTTATATATTCACTACCAAGATAGCAAATCTATAGTTGCTATATATCTATTATGCCACTTAAATCATGCACTCAACGCTCAAACCGCTTATTGCTCTAGTGAGACACCCGACGGCAAATTCTCTTGCACTTCCATATGGCTCGGTTTTGGATTCAGGCAGCACAACCGTAATGATGATACAGGCTCAAAGAGTTCCTCAAGTGCCGTTTACTGTTACATGCCTGCAATTGGCAGGTCTGATCTCAGCTGAAGAAGTGTTGAGGACGATGAACCGGGTGTATATAAAGACGGGACAAAGAGCGATTCCTTAATCACCAAATCCAAGCTAAGTGGACTTAATAGTCACGTACTTTCTTTTCATCATTCTAACGAACTAACTTAGACTAACCACCTCTAGAGACCTCACCATAGCAGCATCAGTATTCAAATCGACCCGCTTTCCTGAATCCAGCCACAACTGTGATCTGAATGCGAGATCCACTAGCTACACCGTGACATGATCAGCAGTCGGATGGATTGTGTTTGGCACCGAAGAGAATAAATCTATGAGAGTCGTTGTGCTACGAGCTATCATGAGGGTAAGAAGTTGACTATCAGCCAATCTAATCTTACATGGACGGTTCAGCAGCAAAAGGCTAGGCACGAAAGAGATCATCCTTTTGCATGCGAGATTGATAACTCGTTAATCATGGACCGTGTACTGGAGGAGATACTGCAGGATTTTCAGACCAAGGCCACATGAAATAACTTTGTGTGCTTGGGATGCAGGGTGTGTGATGAGAAAGAGGCTGAATGGTTCTGCTGCGGGGGACTTGCTTGTGTTGGTGTGGTGGCGAGTAGAGCGGGTAGTATGACTTGAAAGCGTAAATCAGACCATAGAAGATGATGGATGCAAGGTAGTCGCAGCGGAGGAGCAGATGAGGCTTGTGTTAGAAACCGGGGAGTCAGAGTGAATGGTTGTGCTCGAGAACAATGAAGGCTAAGCCTTAGGTGAATAGACGTGAACATTAAGAAGGGATTTAATATCGTTTCCAGTAAAGATTGATGTTCTGGCCTCACCTTGAGAATGAGCCCAACTCCTCGAGCACTCATTGCTCGGTCTTTTATGTGTGAAGATCGTAGCTCTCCTAATTACTGTGTGAGGTGCTTTATGCCAAAAAGGAGACTAGGGGTTGCCCGGAGTTGGCCGCCACCCTCCTCAAATCTGAGCGGGGCTACACTTAGCATAAAAACATAGCCCACTGGAGAGTGAAGCAGGACTCGACGATCTGAGCTCTGGCAAAAATGTAAAAGAATATCCGATGGATGTTTGTCTAGACCTGATATCCTGTTAGACAGGATTTAGACAATGAGACGAGGCAGTCTTACCTGGCGAGAGTCGAACTCGCGACTTTCGCATTGCTCACGAAGAGTCATACTCGATAGTCTTTGGACCATTGAAGTATAAGAACGACACTATGGGAATCGTTAAAATTCCGCCAGATAAACGACACTGTGCATAGCTTACCGCTAACCACTGCGTCACAGGTCTGTGGACGTTAGAAATTCCAAATGAATCTCAACGTCGAAAATGACCAATTTTGGGGCAAATTTCGGGGGGCACGACTAATATCTTATCATCTCGATAACGACTAGGTAACACGTGATGCGAGTTGCGGTGGCCCCTTCTTTGAGTTGCCGAACATCCCCTTCCCGCAGAAATACATGAAATTCATGCTGTGCTCGCTTCGAGGTGATTAAACATTGCTAACATTCGTCCTGATGAGTGGTAGTTGATTGTACAGCAAGGTGTATGTGAAGGAAGAATGAGTTGTAGAAATTTTTGGGAGCTTGTTTCGATTGTCCTCGATGGCGAAGCCACATCTGCACTAACTACGATTCATGCTAGCCTCTAACTTATCATTGTTGCTAATATCAGAGTCCTAAGGATAACCCAAGCCACCATATTAACTCGCGTATTGACCACAGCAAACAGAATGCCTGCGCAAACCTTCGCTTCAGCTGCGGCGGTAGAAGATGAAGAAGAGGACTACCTAACCATGACATTCGAAGAACCAACGCCGACCACGAAGAAAGAGACATTGACGCAAAAGAAGAAGCGCCTAGCTCGAGAAGCAGAGGAGCGCAGCCGACCGAAGTCCAAAGCACAACTCGCAGAAGAGGAACGGACGAAACGGGAGGCGGCGCTCAACACTGCCAATGTCGATAAGTCTAGCAAAGGCTTTAAGATGATGGCTGCACTAGGCTACAAACCCGGTAGTGCCTTGGGGAAAGAGATTGCCTCGACTGGCGAGCCGGATAAGAGGCTTCTCGAGCCCATTGGTCTTGACATGAAAGAGGACCGGAGTGGTATTGGTGCTGACTCTGAGAAGAAACGCAGATTTCGTGACGAGATTGAAAAGCAAGGGGAGACCATAAAGCGCCAGAAAGTCGATGCAGATGAGTTCCGAGTTCGTCAACAGAAAGAACGAGAGGAGAAGCGATACGAGGGCCAGTTTTACGGCGCCATGAAGGTTGCTGAGGGACTTGAGGAAGATGCTAATGTCAATGGATCCGCGCCATCCGCGAAAAGCAGACCTTTGAGCAGATATAATGTCCTATGGCGAGGTCTGGTTAAGCAGCGGCTGCTCAATGAACGAGAAAAAAGACTGAGATATGACATGGATCAATCACTATCCAGGTTACCAACCTACGATGACCCCGATGAAGAAAGAGAAGACAAGATTGCTCTCAGTCGCAAAGCTCAGACCGAAGAGGTTGGCTTTGAGCTTGATGAAGAAGACCAAGAGTTAGAAGAGTTTGAAGCGCTCGAGCCCTCACAGAAGCTGGAGAAGCTTGTGATGTACATGCGAGAGCAGTGGCATTATTGCTTTTGGTGTAAGTCTACATACCCAAGCGCTGAGATGGAGGGGTGTCCGGGCACGACAGAAGAAGACCACGACTGAGACACGTTCTCAATTTCACCTCATCGCATCAGAGTTCAAATGACAAGCGAACTGACTCTGCCTTGCACGCTGATACCAGCTGCCAAACACCAATCTGTCCACCTTTGCACCAGCCATTTGTATCAACTTTGCTCTTGTTCAAAGCCGACAACAAAACAGGATCCCTCCAATTTCATGCACTACAGCATTCCTGTGTCAGTTTGCCTACACTGGCCACCGGTCTCTGTGTTCAATATTCGGAGAAGGTAAGGGAGCCTGCCATTTCGTTTAACCGCATGTGCATGCGGTAAGGTAGGTCCTTGTAGGAAGAGCAGCACACTTTGAGTCTACGAGTTCCACATAGTTGAACATGGAATATTGCACGCTGCTATCTATGCTACTCAGCCTCACAGGTAAGTCCGTCAGTGACAGCTGTGCGAAATCCATTTGGTTTACAACGAAGTGATGCGCAAGAGCAAGCCTACTGGTCGCTTACGACCTGAGTTTTTCATCCATTTCAGAAACATCTCACACAGCTCTTACGCAAATAATCTCGAATATCTCAGCATTTCACTTTCTTGCGGCTGAGGAATTTGGTACCTGCATGTGCGACTGATAGCACGCAGTGACCGGTCACGTGGCTGCTAGACATATCATACTTCTGCCTGACCATGAACCACTATGCCTGGACCCACCATGCAGGTTATGAAAGGTTTCTTTTTGTGACATTAACACAGTGTGCCACTTCCCGAAACAATGCTCTGTTTGATCTCAGGCTTGTAACAAAGCACACGATCAGTGGTGGTTTCACATATCCGAGGAGTCGATCATCATTACAGCCTTATTAGTGGTAACACAAACACAATGAACTGAAGCACATGCCAGCACCGTTGTATCAATTTCACTCCTACCCGTGCGTGTACAAGACTGTGGTTTCCTCCAGCTATCAAGTCCAACTATTCTTCGGACATTAACAACTTGACTACTTGGAGCATCATGCAAGCTTTCCTCAAGGTTTGACATCGACCTGCCTTTCCTCGAACCGTTTCAAACCGACGTTACAACCACTTCCTGCTCTCTGCATCCGCTTACGCAATACACTCATCTTTCCAATTCGATTCGACTGGTGACGCCCTCCGACACATTCTTAAAGAAACCTCATATCATGTCTTCAGATACGACTGTCTCTGCGCAAGCTGTGCCTGTAAACGAGGACATCGAGATGGATCAAGGAAGCATCTATGGAGAGATAACTGAAATCGACCGCCCTTCGACCAAAAAGCCGCAGTTGCAACCCGAGCCACTCACCGCAAATATGGACGCCACAAAAGACAGTGATGACATACAAGACACAGAGTCAGAGGTGGGGCCAGTAGCTAAAGGGTTTGAAGCAACCGGAAATGATAACGACACCATGGCTCTCGATACGGAAGATAATGGGTTAGATGATCTACAAAAGGGTCTGGTCACAGGTGAAGTGGGCCAAGGCTACCAGCCGACCGCAGAAGAGTTGGAAGCCGCTCAGCTCTTTGATCAAGCCAACAACGAAGAGGTCGAGCCTCGAGAGTTGTCTGAGCTGGAACGAGCGGATGCTGAGCTTGCTATGCTACTCCATACACAATTCGAATCAGGCTATACCTCTGACAACGATCGTCCTGTGGCTCCGACAATCTATGAATGTGCCTGCGGTGACGCATTTACTGAGCACCACATAGCGCAGATGGTCATTCTCAACTGCGGCTGTCCTCGATGCAATGACTGCTTGAATCAGAACGTCGCGATTGGGCTAGAGTTCAAGCGCAACTATCCACCACGGTGCTGTGGGATTGGTATCGAG